>CAWVNZ010000185.1:0-126399 GCA_963930735.1 Dioctria linearis | reverse complement strand
GCAATCCCTGGCGTATATTAAAATTTGCGACAGCAAAAATTTATTTTTTGAAAAATTTACTATAGAAAAGCAATCCCTGGCGGAATTAAAATTTGCGACAGTATAAAATTAGTTTTTGAAAAATTTACTATATGAAAGGCGATCCTTGGCGTATTTAAAATTTGCGACAGTAAAAAATTAATTTTTGAAAAATTTACTATAGAAAAAGCAATCCCTGGCGTATTTAAAATATCCGATAGTATAATATTATTTTTTGAAAAATTTACTATAGAAAAGGCAATCCCTGTCGGAATTAAAATTTGCGACAGTATAAAATTAATTTTTGAAAAATTTTCTATAGAAAAGGCGATCCTATTTAAAATTTGCGATAGTATAAAATAATTTTTTGAAAAATTTACTATAGAAAAGGCAATACCTGGCGAATTTAAAATTTGCGACAATAAAAAATTATTTTTTGAAAAATTTACTATAGAAAATGCATTCCCTGGCCCAATTAAAATTTGCGACAGTAAAAAATTATTTTTTGAAAAATTTACTATAGACAAGGCAATCCCTGGCGTAATTAAAATTTGCGAGAGTAAAAAATTATTTTTTGAAAAATTTACTATAGAAAAGGCAATCCCTGGCGTAATTAAAATTTGCGACAGCAAAAAATTATTTTTTTTAAATTTTACATTAGAAAAGGTAATACTTGGCGAATTTAAAATTTGCGACAATAAAAAATTATTTTTTGAAAAATTTACTATAGAAAAGGCAATCCCTGGCGTAATTAAAATTTGCGACAGTAAAAAAATAATTTTTGAAAAATTCACTATAGAAAAGGCAATCCCTGGCGCAATTAAAATTTGCGACAGTAAAAAATTAATTTTTGAAATATTTACTATAGAAAAGGCAATACTTGGCGAATTTAAAATTTGCGACAATAAAAAATTATTTTTTGAAAAATTTACTATAGAAAAGGCAACCCCTGGCGCAATTAAAATTTGCGACAATAAAAAATTATTTTTTGAAAAATTTACTATAGACAAGGCAATCCTTGGCGAATTTAAAATTTGCGACAGTATAAAATTATTTTTTGAATAATTTACTATAGAAAAGGCAATCCCTGGCGTAATTAAAATTTGCGAGAGTAAAAATTTTTTTTTTGAAAAATTTACTATAGAAAAGGCAATCCCTGGCGTAATTAAAATTTGCGACAGCAAAGAATTATTTTTTTAAAATTTTACATTAGAAAAGGCTGTCCCTGGCGCAATTAAAATTTGCGACAGTAAAAAATAATTTTTTGCAAAATTAACTAAAGAAAAGGCAATCTTTGCCGTATTTAAAATTTGCGACAGTAAAAAATTATTTTTTGAAAAATTTACTATAGAAAAGGCAATACTTGGCGAATTTAAAATTTGCGACAATAACAAATTATTTTTTGAAAAATTTACTATAGAAAAGGCAACCCCTGGCGCAATTAAAATTTGCGACAGTAAAAAATTATTTTTTGAAAAATTTACTATAGACAAGGCATTCCTTGGCGAATTTAAAATTTGCGACAGTATAAAATTATTTTTTAATAATTTACTACAGAAAAGGCAATCCCTGGCGTAATTAAAATTTGCGAGAGTAAACAATTATTTTTTGAAAAATTTACTATAGAAAAGGCAATACTTGGCGAATTTAAAATTTGCGACAATAAAAAATTATTTTTTGAAAAATTTACTATAGAAAAGGCAATCTCTGGCCCAATTAAAATTTGCGACAGTAAAAAATTAATTTTTGAAAAATTCACTATAGAAAAGGCAATCCCTGGCGCAATTAAAATTTGCGACAGTAAAAAATTAATTTTTGAAATATTTACTATAGAAAAGGCAATCCCTGGGATATATTAAAATTTGCGACAGCAAAAAATTATTTTTTGAAAAATTTACTATAGAAAAGGCAATCCCTGGCGGAATTAAAATTTGCGACAGTATAAAATTAATTTTTGAAAAATTTACTATAGAAAAGGCGATCCTTGGCGTATTTAAAATTTGCGACAGTAAAAAATTAATTTTTGAAAAATTTACTATAGAAAAAGCAATCCCTGGCGTATTTAAAATATGCGATAGTATAAAATTATTTTTTGAAAAATTTACTATAGAAAAGGCAATCCCTGTCGGAATTAAAATTTGCGACAGTATAAAATTAATTTTTGAAAAATTTACTATAGAAAAGGCGATCCCTGGCGTATTTAAAATTTGCGATAGTATAAAATAATTTTTTGAAAAATTTACTATAGAAAAGGCAATCCCTGGCGAATTTAAAATTTGCGACAATAAAAAATTATTTTTTGAAAAATTTACTATAGAAAAGGCAACCCCAGGCGCAATTAAAATTTGCGACAGTAAAAAATAATTTTTTGAAAAATTTACTATAGACAAGGCAATACTTGGCGAATTTAAAATTTGCGGCAATAAAAAAGTATTTTTTGAAAAATTTACGATAGAAAAGGCAATCCCTGGCGAATTTAAAATTTGCGACAATAAAAAATTATTTTTTGAAAAATTTACTATAGAAAAGGCAATCCCTGGCGCAATTAAAATTTGCGACAATAAAACATTATTTTTTGAAAAATTTACTATAGACAAGGCAATCCCTGGCGTATTTAAAATTTGCGACAGTAAAAAATTATTTTTTGCAAAATTTACTACAGAAAAGGCAATCCCTGGCGTATTTAAAATTTGCGACAGTTTAAAATTATTTTTTGAAAAATTTACTATAGAAAAGGCAATCCCTGGCGTATTTAAAATTTGCGACAGTATAAAATTGTTTTTTTGAATAATTTACTATAGAAAAGGCAATCCCTGGCGTATTTAAAATTTGCGACAGCAAAAAATTATTTTTTACAAAATTTGCTAGAGAAAAGGCAATCCCTGGCGTATTTAAAATTTGTGACAGTTCAAAATTATTTTTTGAAAAATTTACTATAGAAAATGCAATCCCTGGCGTAATTAAAATTTGCGACAGTAAAAAATTATTTTTTGAAAAATTTGCTATAGAAAAGGCAATCCCTGGCGTATTTAAAATTTGCGACAGTAAAAA
Source organism: Dioctria linearis (assembly GCA_963930735.1). NCBI lineage: Eukaryota > Metazoa > Arthropoda > Insecta > Diptera > Asilidae > Dioctria > Dioctria linearis. The sequence continues at coordinate 123,330 of CAWVNZ010000185.1, read as the reverse complement.
ATTAATTTTTGGAAAATTCACTATAGAAAAGGCAATCCCTGGCGTATTTAAAATTTGCGACAATAAAAAATGAATTTTTGAAAAATTCACTATAGAAAAGGCAATTCCTGGCGCAATTAAAATTTGCGACAGTAAAAAATTAATTTTTGAAATATTTAGTATAGAAAAGGCAATCCCTGGCGTATATTAAAATTTGCGACAGCAAAAAAATATTTTTTGAAAAATTTACTATAGAAAATGCAATCCCTGGCGTAATTAAAATTTGCGACAGTATAAAATTAATTTTTGAAAAATTTACTATAGAAAAGGCGATCCCTGTCGTATTTAAAATTTGCGATAGTATAAAATTATTTTTTGAAAAATTTACTATAGAAAAAGCAATCCCTGGCGAATTTAAAATTTGCGACAATAAAAAATTATTTTTTGAAAAATTTACTATAGAATAGGCGACACCTGGCGCAATTAAAATTTGCGACAGTAAAAAATTATTTATTGAAAAATTTACTATAGACAAGGCAATCCTTGGCGAATTTAAAATTTGCGACAATAAAAAATTATTTTTTGAAAAATTTACGATAGAAAAGGCAATCCCTGGCGAATTTAAAATTTGCAACAATAAAAAATAATTTTTTGAAAAATTTACTATAAAAAAGGCAATCCCTGGCGCAATTAAAATTTGCGACAGTAAAAAATTATTTTTTGAAAAATTTACTATAGACAAGGCAATCCCTGGCGTATTTAAAATTTGCGACAGTAAAAAATTATTTTTTGCAAAATTTACTATAGAAAAGGCAATCCCTAGCGTATTTAAAATTTGCGACAGTTCAAAATTATTTATTGAAAAATTTACTATAGAAAAGGCAATCCCTGGCGTATTTAAAATTTGCGACAGTATAAAATTGTTTTTTTGAATAATTTACGATAGAAAAGGCAATCCCTGGCGTATTTAAAATTTGCGACAGCAAAAAATTATTTTTTTACAAAATTTGCTAGAGAAAAGGCAATCCCTGGCGTATTTAAAATTTGTGACAGTACAAAATTATTTTTTGATAAACTTATTATAGAAAATGCAATCCCTGGCGTATTTAAAATTTGCGACAGTATAAAATTGTTTTTTTGAATAATTTACTATAGAAAAGGCAATTCCTGGCGTATTTAAAATTTGTGACAGTACAAAATTATTTTTTGATAAACTTACTATAGAAAATGCAATCCCTGGCGTATTTAAAATTTGCGACAGTATAAAATTGTGTTTTTGAATAATTTACTATAGAAAAGGCAATCCCTGGCGTATTTAAAATTTGCGACAGTAAAAAATTAATTTTTGAAAATTTTACTATAGACAAGGCAATCCCTGGCGTATTTAAAATTTGCGACAGTAAAAAATTTTTTTTTGCAAAATTTACTATAGAAAAGGCAATCCCTGGCCTATTTAAAATTGGCGACAGTTCAAAATTATTTTTTGAAAAATTTACTATAGAAAAGGCAATCCCTGGCGTATTTAAAATTTGCGACAGTATAAAATTGTTTTTTTGAATAATTTACTATAGAAAAGGCAATCCCTGCCGTATTTAAAATTTGCGACAGTAAAAAATTAATTTTTGAAAAATTTACTATAGAAAAGGCAATCCTTGGCGAATTTAAAATTTGCGACAATAAACAATAATTTTTTGAAAAATTTACTATAGAAAATGCAATCCCTGGCGTATTTAAAATTTGCGACAGCAAAAAATTATTTTTTGAAAAATTTACTATAGACAAAGCAATCCCTGGCGTATTTAAAATTTGCGACAGTAAAAAATTATTTTTTGCACAATTTACTATAGAAAGGCAATCCCTGGCGTATTTAAAATTTGCGACAGTAAAAAATTATTTTTTGAATAATTTACTATAGAAAAGGCAATCCCTGGCGAATTTAAAATTTGCGACTATAAAAAATTATTTTTTGAAAAATTTACTATAGAAAAGGCAATCGCTGGCGCAGTTAAAATTTGCAACAGTAAAAAATTATTTTTTGAAAATTTTACTATAGACAAGGCAATCCCTGGCGTATTTAAAATTTGCGACAGCAAAAAATTATTTTTTTAAAAATTTACATTAGAAAAGGCAATCCCTGGCGCAATTAAAATTTGCGACAGTAAAAAATAATTTTTTGCAAAATTTACTAAAGAAAAGCCAATCCTTGGCGTATTTAAAATTTGCGACAGTAAAAAATTATTTTTTTGCAAAATTTACTGTAGAAAAGGCAATCCGTGGCGTATTTAAAATTTGCGATAGTAAACAATTATTTTTTGAATAATTTACTATAGAAAAGGCAATCCCTGGCGTATTTAAAATTTGCGACTGTAAAAAATTAATTTTTGGAAAATTCACTATAGAAAGGGCAACCCTTGGCGTATTTAAAATTTGCGACAGTAAAAAATTAATTTTTGAAAAATTCACTATAGAAAAGGCAATCCCTGGCGCAATTAAAATTTGCGACAGTAAAAAATTAATTTTTGAAATATTTACTATAGAAAAGGCAATCCCTGGCGTATATTAAAATTTGCGACAGCAAAAAATTATTTTTTGAAAAATTTACTATAGAAAAGGCAATCCCTGGCGGAATTAAAATTTGCGACAGTATAAAATTAATTTTTGAAAAATTTACTATAGAAAAGGCGATCCTTGGCGTATTTAAAATTTGCGACAGTAAAAAATTAATTTTTGAAAAATTTACTATAGAAAAAGCAATCCCTGGCGTATTTAAAATATGCGATAGCATAAAATTATTTTTTGAAAAAATTTACTATAGAAAAGGCAATCCCTGTCGGAATTAAAATTTGCGAGAGTATAAAATTAATTTTTGTAAAATTTACTATAGAAAAGGCGATCCCTGGCGTATTTAAAATTTGCGATAATATAAAATAATTTTTTGAAAAATTTACTATAGAAAAGGCAATCCCTGGCGAATTTAAAATTTGCGACAATAAAAAATTATTTTTTGAAAAATTTACTATAGAAAAGGCAACCCCTGGCGCAATTAAAATTTGCGACAGTAAAAAATTATTTTTTGAAAAATTTACTATAGACAAGGCAATCCCTGGCGTATTTAAAATTTGCGACAGTAAAAAATTATTTTTTGCAAAATTTACTACAGAAAAGGCAATCCCTGGCGTATTTAAAATTTGCGACAGTTTAAAATTATTTTTTGAAAAATTTACTATAGAAAATGCAATCCCTGGCGTATTTAAAATTTGCGACAGTATAAAATTGTTTTTTTGAATAATTTACTATAGAAAAGGCAATCCCTGGCGTATTTAAAATTTGCGACAGCAAAAAATTATTTTTTACAAAATTTGCTAGAGAAAAGGCAATCCCTGGCGTATTTAAAATTTGTGACAGTTCAAAATTATTTTTTGAAAAATTTACTATAGAAAATGCAATCCCTGGCGTAATTAAAATTTGCGACAGTAAAAAATTATTTTTTGAAAAATTTGCTATAGAAAAGGCAATCCATGGCGTATTTAAAATTTGCGACAGTAAAAAATTAATTTTTGGAAAATTCACTATAGAAAAGGCAATCCCTGGCGTATTTAAAATTTGCGACAATAAAAAATGAATTTTTGAAAAATTCACTATAGAAAAGGCAATTCCTGGCGCAATTAAAATTTGCGACAGTAAAAAATTAATTTTTGAAATATTTAGTATAGAAAAGGCAATCCCTGGCGTATATTAAAATTTGCGACAGCAAAAAAATATTTTTTGAAAAATTTACTATAGAAAATGCAATCCCTGGCGTAATTAAAATTTGCGACAGTATAAAATTAATTTTTGAAAAATTTACTATAGAAAAGGCGATCCCTGTCGTATTTAAAATTTGCGATAGTATAAAATTATTTTTTGAAAAATTTACTATAGAAAAAGCAATCCCTGGCGAATTTAAAATTTGCGACAATAAAAAATTATTTTTTGAAAAATTTACTATAGAATAGGCGACACCTGGCGCAATTAAAATTTGCGACAGTAAAAAATTATTTTTTGAAAAATTTACTATAGACAAGGCAATCCTTGGCGAATTTAAAATTTGCGACAATAAAAAATTATTTTTTGAAAAATTTACGATAGAAAAGGCAATCCCTGGCGAATTTAAAATTTGCAACAATAAAAAATAATTTTTTGAAAAATTTACTATAAAAAAGGCAATCCCTGGCGCAATTAAAATTTGCGACAGTAAAAAATTATTTTTTGAAAAATTTACTATATACAAGGCAATCCCTGGCGTATTTAAAATTTGCGACAGTAAAAAATTATTTTTTGCAAAATTTACTATAGAAAAGGCAATCCCTAGCGTATTTAAAATTTGCGACAGTTCAAAATTATTTATTGAAAAATTTACTATAGAAAAGGCAATCCCTGGCGTATTTAAAATTTGCGACAGTATAAAATTGTTTTTTTGAATAATTTACGATAGAAAAGGCAATCCCTGGCGTATTTAAAATTTGCGACAGCAAAAAATTATTTTTTTACAAAATTTGCTAGAGAAAAGGCAATCCCTGGCGTATTTAAAATTTGTGACAGTACAAAATTATTTTTTGATAAACTTATTATAGAAAATGCAATCCCTGGCGTATTTAAAATTTGCGACAGTATAAAATTGTTTTTTTGAATAATTTACTATAGAAAAGGCAATTCCTGGCGTACTTAAAATTTGTGACAGTACAAAATTATTTTTTGATAAACTTACTATAGAAAATGCAATCCCTGGCGTATTTAAAATTTGCGACAGTATAAAATTGTTTTTTTGAATAATTTACTATAGAAAAGGCAATCCCTGGCGTATTTAAAATTTGCGACAGTAAAAAATTAATTTTTGAAAAATTTACTATAGACAAGGCAATCCCTGGCGTATTTAAAATTTGCGACAGTAAAAATTTTTTTTTTGCAAAATTTACTATAGAAAAGGCAATCCCTGGCCTATTTAAAATTGGCGACAGTTCAAAATTATTTTTTGAAAAATTTACTATAGAAAAGGCAATCCCTGGCGTATTTAAAATTTGCGACAGTATAAAATTGTTTTTTTGAATAATTTACTATAGAAAAGGCAATCCCTGCCGTATTTAAAATTTGCGACAGTAAAAAATTAATTTTTGAAAAATTTACTATAGAAAAGGCAATCCTTGGCGAATTTAAAATTTGCGACAATAAACAATAATTTTTTGAAAAATTTACTATAGAAAATGCAATCCCTGGCGTATTTAAAATTTGCGACAGCAAAAAATTATTTTTTGAAAAATTTACTATAGACAAAGCAATCCCTGGCGTATTTAAAATTTGCGACAGTAAAAAATTATTTTTTGCACAATTTACTATAGAAAGGCAATCCCTGGCGTATTTAAAATTTGCGACAGTAAAAAATTATTTTTTGAATAATTTACTATAGAAAAGGCAATCCCTGGCGAATTTAAAATTTGCGACTATAAAAAATTATTTTTTGAAAAATTTACTATAGAAAAGGCAATCGCTGGCGCAGTTAAAATTTGCAACAGTAACAAATTATTTTTTGAAAATTTTACTATAGACAAGGCAATCCCTGGCGTATTTAAAATTTGCGACAGCAAAAAATTATTTTTTTAAAAATTTACATTAGAAAAGGCAATCCCTGGCGCAATTAAAATTTGCGACAGTAAAAAATAATTTTTTGCAAAATTTACTAAAGAAAAGCCAATCCTTTGCGTATTTAAAATTTGCGACAGTAAAAAATTATTTTTTTGCAAAATTTACTGTAGAAAAGGCAATCCGTGGCGTATTTAAAATTTGCGATAGTAAACAATTATTTTTTGAATAATTTACTATAGAAAAGGCAATCCCTGGCGTATTTAAAATTTGCGACTGTAAAAAATTAATTTTTGGAAAATTCACTATAGAAAGGGCAACCCTTGGCGTATTTAAAATTTGCGACAGTAAAAAATTAATTTTTGAAAAATTCACTATAGAAAAGGCAATCCCTGGCGCAATTAAAATTTGCGACAGTAAAAAATTAATTTTTGAAATATTTACTATAGAAAAGGCAATCCCTGGCGTATATTAAAATTTGCGACAGCAAAAAATTATTTTTTGAAAAAATTTACTATAGAAAAGGCAATCCCTGGCGGAATTAAAATTTGCGACAGTAAAAAATTATTTTTTGAAAAATTTACTATAGACAAGGCAATCCCTGGCGTATTTAAAATTTGCGACAGTAAAAAATTATTTTTTGCAAAATTTACTATAGAAAAGGCAATCCCTAGCGTATTTAAAATTTGCGACAGTTCAAAATTATTTATTGAAAAATTTACTATAGAAAAGGCAATCCCTGGCGTATTTAAAATTTGCGACAGTATAAAATTGTTTTTTTGAATAATTTACTATAGAAAAGGCAATTGTATTTAAAATTTGTGACAGTACAAAATTATTTTTTTGATCAACTTACTATAGAAAAATGCAATCCCTGGCGTATTTAAAATTTGCGACAGTATAAAATTGTTTTTTTGAATAATTTACTATAGAAAAGGCAATCCCTGGCGTATTTAAAATTTGCGACAGTAAAAAATTAATTTTTGAAAAACTTACTATAGAAAATGCAATCCCTGGCGTATTTAAAATTTGCGACAGTATAAAAATTGTTTTTTGAATAATTTACTATAGAAAAGGCAATCCCTGGCGTATTTAAAATTTGCGACAGTAAAAAATTAATTTTTGAAAAATTTACTATAGACAAGGCAATCCCTGGCGTATTTAAAATTTGCGACAGTAAAATTTTTTTTTTGCAAAATTTACTATAGAAAAGGCAATCCCTGGCCTATTTAAAATTGGCGACAGTTCAAAATATTTTTTGAAAAAATTTACTATAGAAAAGGGCAATCCCTGGCGTATTTAAAATTTGCGACAGTATAAAATTGTTTTTTTGAATAATTTACTATAGAAAAGGCAATCCCTGCCGTATTTAAAATTTGCGACAGTAAAAAATTAATTTTTGAAAAATTTACTATAGAAAAGGCAATCCTTGGCGAATTTAAAATTGCGACAATAAACAATAATTTTTTGAAAAATTTACTATAGAAAATGCAATCCTTGGCGTATTTAAAATTGCGACAGCAAAAAATTATTTTTTGAAAAATTTACTATAGACAAAGCAATCCCTGGCGTATTTAAAATTTGCGACAGTAAAAAATTATTTTTTGCACAATTTACTATAGAAAGGCAATCCCTGGCGTATTTAAAATTTGCGACAGTAAAAAATTATTTTTTGAATAATTTACTATAGAAAAGGCAATCCCTGGCGAATTTAAAATTTGCGACTATAAAAAATTATTTTTTGAAAAATTTACTATAGAAAAGGCAATCGCTGGCGCAGTTAAAATTTGCAACAGTAAAAAATTATTTTTGAAAATTTTACTATAGACAAGGCAATCCCTGGCGTATTTAAAATTTGCGACAGCAAAAAAATTATTTTTTAAAAATTTACATTAGAAAAGGCAATCCCTGGCGCAATTAAAATTTGGCGACAGTAAAAAATAATTTTTTGCAAAATTTACTAAAGAAAAGCCAATCCTTGGCGTATTTTAAAATTTGCGACAGTAAAAAATTATTTTTTTTGCAAAATTTACTGTAGAAAAGGCAATCCGTGGCGTATTTAAAATTTGCGATAGTAAACAATTATTTTTTGAATAATTTACTATAGAAAAGGCAATCCCTGGCGTATTTAAAATTTGCGACTGTAAAAAATTAATTTTTGGAAAATTCACTATAGAAAGGGGCAACCCTTGGCGTATTTAAAATTTGCGACAGTAAAAAAATAATTTTGAAAAATTCACTATAGAAAAGGCAATCCCTGGCGCAATTTAAATTTGCGACAGTAAAAAATTAATTTTTGAAATATTTACTATAGAAAAGGCAATCCCTGGCGTATATTAAAATTTGCGACAGCAAAAAAATTATTTTTTGAAAAATTTACTATAGAAAAAGGCAATCCCTGGCGGAATTAAAATTTGCGACAGTATAAAATTAATTTTTGAAAAATTTACTATAGAAAAGGCGATCCTTGGCGTATTTAAAATTTTGCGACAGTAAAAAATTATTTTTGAAAATTTACTATAGAAAAAGCAATCCCTGGCGTATTTAAAATATGCGATAGCATAAAATTATTTTTTGAAAAATTTACTATAGAAAAGGCAATCCCTGTCGGAATTAAATTTGCGAGAGTATAAAATTAATTTTTGTAAAATTTACTATAGAAAAGGCGATCCCTGGCGTATTTAAATTTGCGATAATATAAAATAATTTTTTGAAAAATTTACTATAGAAAAGGCAATCCCTGGCGAATTTAATAATTTGCGACAATAAAAAATTATTTTTTTGAAAAATTTAACTATAGAAAAGGCAACCCCTGGCGCAATTAAAATTTGCGACAGTAAAAAATTATTTTTTGAAAAATTTACTATAGACAAGGCAATCCCTGGCGTATTTAAAATTTGCGACAGTAAAAAATTATTTTTTGCAAAATTTACTACAGAAACGGCAATCCCTGGCGTATTTAAAATTTGCGACAGTTTAAAATTATTTTTTGAAAAATTTACTATAGAAAAGGCAATCCCTGGCGTATTTAAAAATTTGCGACAGTATACAATTGTTTTTTTGAATAATTTTACTATAGAAAAGGCAATCCCTGGCGTATTATAAAATTTGCGACAGCAAAAAATTATTTTTTACAAAATTTGCTAGAGAAAAGGCAATCCCTGGCGTATTTAAAATTTGTGACAGTACAAAATTATTTTTGAAAAATTTACTATAGAAAAGGCAATCCCTGGCGTAATTAAAATTTGCGACATTATAAAATTAATTTTTGAAAAATTTAGTATAGAAAAGGCAAAACCCTGCCGTAATTAAAATTTGCGACAGTAAAAAATTAATTTTTGGAAAATTCACTATAGAAAAGGCAATCCTGGCGTATTTAAAATTTGCGACAGTAAAAAATTAATTTTTGAAAAATTCACTATAGAAAAGGCAATCCCTGGCGCAATTAAAATTTGCGACAGTAAAAAATTAATTTTAGAAATATTTAGTATAGAAAGGCAATCCCTGGCGTATATTAAATTTGCGACAGCAAAAAAATTATTTTTTGAAAAATTTACTATAGAAAAGGCAATCCCTGGAGGAATTAAAAATTTGCGACAGTATAAAATTAATTTTTGAAAAATTTACTATAGAAAAGGCGATCCTGGCGTGTTTAAAATTGCGACAGTAAAAAATTAATTTTTGAAAATTTACTATAGAAAAAGCAATCCCTGGCGTATTTAAAATATGCGATAGTATAAAATTAATTTTTGAAAAATTTACTATAGAAAAGCAATCCCCTGGCGGAATTAAAATTGCGACAGTAATAAAATTAATTTTGAAAAAATTTACTATAGAAAAGGCGATCACTGGCGTATTTAAAATTTGCGATATTATAAAATTATTTTTTGAAAAATTTACTATACAAAAGGCAATCCCTGGCGAATTAAAATTTGCGACAATAAAAAAATTATTTTTGAAAAATTTACTATAGAAAAGAACAATCCCTGGCGTATTTAAAATTTGCGACAGTTCAAAATTATTTTTTGAAAAATATACTATAGAAAAGGCAATCCTGGCGTATTTAAAATTTGCGACAGTATAAAATTGTTTTTTTGAATAATTTACTATAGAAAAGGCAATCCCTGGCGTATTTAAAATTTGCGACAGCAAAAAATTATTTTTAGAAAATTTGCTAGAGAAAAGGCAATCCCTGGCGTATTTAAAAATTTGTGACAGTACGAAATTATTTTTGAAAAATTTACTATAGAAAAGGCAATCCCTGGCGTATTTAAAAATTTGCGACAGTAAAAAGTTAATTTATGAAAAATTTACTATAGAAAAGCAATCCCTGGCGTATTAAAATTTTGCGATAGTATAAAATTATTTTTTGAAAAATTTACTATAGAAAAGGCAATCCTTGGCGTATTTAAAATTTGCGACAGCAAAAAAATGATTTTTTACAAAATTAACTATAGAAAAGGCAATCCCTGGCGTATTTAAAAATTGCGACAATACAAAATTATTTTTTGAAAAATTTACTATAGAAAAGGCAAATCCTTGGCGTATTTAAAATTTGCGACATTAAAAAAATATTTTTTGAATAATTTACTATAGAAAAGGCAATCCCTGGCGTATTTAAAATTTGCGAGAGTAAAAAATTAATTTATGAAAAATTTACTATAGAAAAAGCAATCCCTGGCGTATTTAAAATTTGCGGACAGTATAAAATTTTTTTTTGAATAATTTACTGTAGAAAAGGCAATCTCTGGCGTATTTAAAATTTGCCACATTAAAAAATTATTTTTTGAATAATTTACTATAGAAAAGTCAATTCCCTGGCGTATTTAAAATTTGCGACAGTAAAAAATTAATTTATGAAAAATTTACTATAGAAAAAGCAATCCCTGGCGTATTTAAAATTTGCGATAGTATAAAATTTTTTTTGAAAAATTTACTATAGAAAAGGCAATCCTTGGCATATTTAAAATTTGCGACAGCAAAAAATGATTTTTTACAAAATTAACTATAGAAAAGGCAATTCCTGGCGTATTTAAAAATTTGCGACAGTAAAAAATTAATTTCTGAAAAATTTGCTATAGAAAAGGCAATCCCAGGCGTATCTAAAATTTACGAACAGTAAAAAATTAATTTTTGCAAAATTTACTAGAGAAAAGGCAATCCCTGTTGTATTTAAAATTTCGACAGTAAAAAATTAATTTTTGAAAATTTACTATAGAAAAGGCAATCCCTGACGTATTTAAAATTTGCGATAGTATAAAATTATTTTTTGAAAAATTTACTATAGAAAAGGCAATCCCTGGCGTATTTAAAATTTGCGACAGTATAAAATTAATTTTTGAAAAATTTACTAGAGAAAAGGCAATCCCTGGCGTATTTAAAATTTGCGACAGTATAAAATTATTTTTTGTAAAATTTACTAAAGAAAAGGCAATCCCTGGCGTATTTAAAATTTGCGACAGTATAAAATTAATTTTTGAAAAATTTACTATAGAAAAGGCAATCCCTGCCGTAATTAAAATTTGCGACAGTAAAAAATTAATGTTTGCAAAATTTAGTATAGAAAAGGCAATCCCTGGCGTATTTAAAATTTGCGACAGTATAAAATTTTTTTGAAATAATTTACTATAGGAAAAGGCAATCCCTGGCGGAATTAAAATTTGCGACAGTATAAATTAATTTTGAAAAATTTACTATAGAAAAGGCGATCCCTGGGGTATTTAAAATTTGCGATAGCATAAAATTATTTTTTGAAAAATTTACTATACAAAAGCCAATCCCTGGCGAATTTAAAATTTGCGACAATAAAAAATTATTTTTTGAAAAATTTACTAAAGAAAAGGCAATCCCTGGCGTATTTAAAATTTGCGACAGTTCAAAATTATTTTTTGAAAAATTTACTATAGAAAAGGCAGTCCCTGGCGTATTTAAAATTTGCGACAGTATAAAATTGTTTTTTTGAATAATTTACTATAGAAAGGCAATCCCTGGCGTATTTAAAATTTGCGACAGCAAAAAATTATTTTTACAAAATTTGCTAGAGAATAGGCAATCCCTGGCGTATTTAAAATTTGTGACAGTACAAAATTATTTTTTGAAAAATTTTACTATAGAAAAGGCAATCCCTGGCGTATTTAAAATTTGCGACAGTAAAAAATTAATTATGAAAAATTTTACTATAGAAAAAGCAATCCCTGGCGTATTTAAAATTTGCGATAGTATAAAATTATTTTTTTGAAAAATTTACTATAGAAAAGGCAATCCTTGGCGTATTTAAAATTTGCGACAGCAAAAAATGATTTTTTACAAAATTAACTATAGAAAAGGCAATCCCTGGGCGTATTTAAAATTTGCGACAATACAAAACTATATTTTTTAAAAATTTACTATAGAAAAGGCAATCCTTGGCTATTTAAAATTTGCGACATTAAAAAATTATTTTTTGAATAATTTACTATAGAAAAGGCAATTCCCTGGCGAATTTAAAATTTGCGACAGTAAAAAATTAATTTATGAAAAATTTACTATAGAAAAAGCAATCCCTGGCGTATTTAAAATTTGCGACAGTATAAAATTTTTTTTTTGAATAATTTACTGTAGAAAAGGCAATCGCTGGCGTATTTAAAATTTGCCACATTAAAAAAATTATTTTTTGAATAATTTACTATAGAAAAGGCAATCCTTGGCGTATTTAAAATTTGCGACAGTAAAAAATTAATTTATGAAAAATTTACTATAGAAAAAGCAATCCCTGGCGTATTTAAAATTTGCGACAGTATAAATTTTTTTTTTGAATAATTTACTGCAGAAAAGGCAATCTCTGGCATATTTAAAATTTGCCACATTAAAAAATTATTTTTTGAATAATTTACTATAGAAAAGGCAATCCCTGGGCGTATTTAAAATTTGCGACAGTAAAAAATTAATTTATGAAAAATTTACTATAGAAAAAGCAAATCCCTGGCGTATTTCAAATTTGCGATAGTATAAAATTATTTTTTGAAAAATTTACTATAGAAAAGGCAATCCTTGGCATATTTAAAATTTGCGACAGCAAAAAAATGATTTTTTACAAAATTAACTATAGAAAAGGCGATCCCTGGCGTATTTAAAATTTGCGACAGTTCAAAATTATTTTTTGAAAAATTTACTACAGAAAAGTCAATCCCTGGCGTATTTAAAATTTGCGACAGTAAAAAATTATTTTTTGCAAAATTTACTATAGAAAAGGCAATCCCTGGCGTATTTAAAATTTGCGACAGCAAAAAATTATTTTTTACAAAATTTGCTAGAGAAAAGGCAATCCCTGGCGTATTTAAAATTTGTGACAGTACAAAATTATTTTTTGAAAAATTTACTATAGAAAAGGCAATCCCTGGCGTATTTAAAATTTGCGACAGTAAAAAATTAATTTATGAAAAATTTATTATAGAAAAAGCAATCCCTGGCGTATTTAAAATTTGCGATAGTATAAAATTATTTTTTGAAAAATTTACTATAGAAAAGGCAATCCTTGGCGTATTTAAAATTTGCGACAGCAAAAAATGATTTTTTACAAAATTAACTATAGAAAAGGCAATCCCTGGCGTATTTAAAATTTGCGACAATACAAAATTATTTTTTGAAAAATTTACTATCCAAAAGGGAATCCTTGGCGTATTTAAAATTTGCGACATTAAAAAATTATTTTTTGAATAAGTTACTATAGAAAAGGCAATCCCTGGCGTATTTAAAATTTGCGACAGTAAAAAATTAATTTATGAAAAATTTACTATAGAAAAAGCAATCCCTGGCGTATTTAAAATTTGCGACAGTATAAAATTTTTTTTTTGAATAATTTACTGTTGAAAAGGCAATCTCTGGCGTATTTAAAATTTGCCACATTAAAAAATTATTTTTTGAATAATTTACTATAGAAAAGGCAATCCCTGGCGTATTTAAAATTTGCGACAGTAAAAAATTAATTTATGAAAAATTTACTATAGAAAAAGCAATCCCTGGCGTATTTAAAATTTGCGACAGTATAAAATTTTTTTTTGAATAATTTACTGTAGAAAAGGCAATCTCTGGCGTATTTAAAATTTGCCACATTAAAAAATTATTTTTTGAATAATTTACTATAGAAAAGGCAATCCCTGCCGTATTTAAAATTTGCGACAGTAAAAAAATTAATTTATGAAAAATTTACTATAGAAAAAGCAATCCCTGGCGTATTTAAAATTTGGGACAGTATAAAATTTTTTTTTGAATAATTTACTGTAGAAAAGGCAATCTCTGGCGTATTTAAAATTAGCCACATTAAAAAAATTATTTTTTGAATAATTTACTATAGAAAACGCAATCCCTGGCGTATTTAAAATTTGCGACAGTAAAAAATTAATTTATGAAAAATTTACTATAGAAAAAGCAATCCCTGGCGTATTTAAAATTTGCGATAGTATAAAATTATTTTTTGAAAAATTTACTATAGAAAAGGCAATCCCTGGCGTATTTAAAATTTGCGACAGTTCAAAATTATTTTTTGAAAAATTTACTATAGAAAAGGCAATCCCTGGTTTATTTAAAATTTGCGACAGTATAAAAATTTTTTTTGAATAATTTACTGTAGAAAAGGCAATCTCTGGCGTATTTAAAATTTGCCACATTAAAAAATTATTTTTTGAATAATTTACTATAGAAAAGGCAATCCCTGGCGTATTTAAAATTTGCGACAGTAAAAAATTAATTTATGAAAAATTTACTATATAAAAAGCAATCCCTGGCGTATTTAAAATTTGCGACAGTATAAAATTTTTTTTTGAATAATTTACTGTAGAAAAGGCAATCTCTGGCGTATTTAAAATTTGCGACATTAAAAAATTATTTTTTGAATAATTTACTATAGAAAAGGCAATCCCTGGCGTATTTAAAATTTGCGACAGTAAAAAATTAATTTATGAAAAATTTACTATAGAAAAAGCAACCCCTGGCGTATTTAAAATTTGCGACAGTATAAAATTTTTTTTTGAATTATTTACTGTAGAAAAGGCAATCTCTGGCGTATTTAAAATTTGCCACATTAAAAAATTATTTTTTGAATAATTTACTATAGAAAAGGCAATCCCTGGCGTATTTAAAATTTGCGACAGTAAAAAATTAATTTATGAAAAATTTACTATAGAAAAAGCAATCCCTGGCGTATTTAAAATTTGCGATAATATAAAATTATTTTTTGAAAAATTTACTATAGAAAAGGCAATCCTTGGCATATTTAAAATTTGCGACAGCAAAAAATGATTTTTTACAAAATTAACTATAGAAAAGGCAATCCCTGGCGTATTTAAAATTTGCGACAGTAAAAAATTAATTTCTGAAAAATTTGCTATAGAAAAGGCAATCCCAGGCGTATCTAAAATTTACGACAGTAAAAAATTAATTTTTGCAAAATTTACTATAGAGAAGGCAATCCCTGGCGTATTTAAAATTTCCGACAGTAAAAAATTTTTTTTGAATAATTTACTATAGAAAAGGCAATCCCTGGCGTATTTAAAATTTGCGACAGTAAAAAATTAATTTATGAAAAATTTACTATAGTAAAAGCAATCCCTGGCGTATTTAAAATTTGCGACAGTATAAAAAATTTTTTTTGAATAATTTACTGTAGAAAAGGCAATCCCTGGCGTATTTAAAATATGCAACATTAAAAAATTATTTTTTGAATAATTTACTATATTTAAAATTTGCGACAGTAAAAAATTAATTTATGAAAAATTTACTATAGAAAAAGCAATCCCTGGCGTATTTAAAATTTGCGACAGTATAAATTTTTTTTTTTGAATAATTTACTGTAGAAAAGGCAATCTCTGGCGTATTTAAAATTTGGCACATTAGAAAATTATTTTTTGAATAATTTACTATAGAAAAGGTAATCCCTGGCGTATTTAAAATTTGCGACCGTAAAAAATTAATTCATGAAAAATTTACTATAGAAAAAGCAATCCCTGGCGTATTTAAAATTTGCGATAGTATAAAATTATTTTTTGAAAAATTTACTATAGAAAAGGCAATCCTTGGCATTTTTAAAATTTGCGACAGCAAAAAATGATTTTTTACAAAATTAACTATAGAAAAGGCAATCCCTGGCGTATTTAAAATTTGCGACAGTATAAAATTGTTTTTTTGAATAATTTACTATAGAAAAGGCAATCCCTGGCGTATTTAAAATTTGCGACAGCAAAAAATTATTTTTTACAAAATTTGCTAGAGAAAAGGCAATCCCTGGCGTATTTAAAATTTGTGACAGTACAAAATTATTTTTTGAAAAATTTACTATAGAAAAGGCAATCCCTGGCGTATTTAAAATTTGCGACAGTAAGAAATTAATTTATGAAAAATTTACTATAGAAAAAGCAATCCCTGGCGTATTTAAAATTTGCGATAGTATAAAATTATTTTTTGAAAAATTTATTATAGAAAAGGCAATCCTTGGCGTATTTAAAATTTGCGACAGCAAAAAATGATTTTTTACAAAATTAACTATAGAAAAGGCAATCCCTGGCGTATTTAAAATTTGCGACAATACAAAATTATTTTTTGAAAAATTTACTATAGAAAGGCAATCCTTGGCGTATTTAAAATTAGCGACATTAAAAAATTATTTTTTGAATAATTTACTATAGAAAAGGCAATCCCTGGCGTATTTAAAATTTGCGACAGTAAAAAATTAATTTATGAAAAATTTACTATAGAAAAAGCAATCCCTGGCGTATTTAAAATTTGCGACAGTATAAAATTTTTTTTTTGAATATTTTACTGTAGAAAAGGCAATCTCTGGCGTATTTAAAATTTGCCACATTAAAAAATTAGTTTTTGAATAATTTACTATAGAAAAGGCAATCCCTGGCGTATCTTAAATTTGCGACATTAAAAAATTAATTTATGAAAAATTTACTATAGAAAAAGCAATCCCTGGCGTATTTAAAATTTGCGACAGTATAAAATTTTTTTTTTGAATAATTTACTGTAGAAAAGGCAATCTCTGGCGTATTTAAAATTTGCGACATTAAAAAATTATTTTTTGAATAATTTACTATAGAAAAGGCAGTCCCTGGCGTATTTAAAATTTGCGATAGTATAAAATTATTTTTTGAAAAATTTACTATAGAAAAGGCAATCCATGGCATATTTAAAATTTGCGACAGCAAAAAATGATTTTATACAAAATTAACTATAGAAAAGGCAATCCCTGGCGTATTTAAAATTTGCGATAGTATAAAATTATTTTTTGAAAAATTTACTATAGAAAAGGCAATCCTTGGCGTATTTAAAATTTGCCACATTAAAAAATTATTTTTTGAATAATTTACTATAGAAAAGGCAATCCCTGGCGTATTTAAAATTTGCGACAGTAAAAAATTAATTTATGAAAAATTTACTATAGAAAAAGCAATCCCTGGCGTATTTAAAATTTGCGATAGTATAAAATTATTTTTTGAAAAATTTACTATAGAAAAGGCAATCCTTGGCATATTTAAAATTTGCGACAGCAAAAAATAATTTTTTACAAAATTAACTATAGAAAAGGCAATCCCTGGCGTATTTAAAATTTGCGACAGTAAAAAATTAATTTTTGAAAAATTTGCTATAGAAAAGGCAATCCCAGGCGTATCTAAAATTTACGACAGTAAAAAATTAATTTTTGCAAAATTTACTTTAGAAAAGGCAATCCCTGGCGTATTTAAAATTTCCGAGAGTATAAAATTAATTTTTGAAAAATTTACTATAGAAAAGGCAATCCCTGACGTATTTAAAATTTGCGATAGTATAAAATTATTTTTTTGAAAAATTTACTATAGAAAAGGCAATCCCTGGCGTATTTAAAATTTGCGACAGTATAAAATTAATTTTTGAAAAATTTACTACAGAAAAGGCAATCCCTGGCGTATTTAAAATTTGCGACAGTAAAAAATTAATTTATGAAAAATTTTACTATAGAAAAAGCAATACCTGGCGTATTTAAAATTTGCGACAGTATAAAAAATTTTTTTTGAATAATTTACTGTAGAAAAGGCAATCTCTGGCGTATTTAAAATTTACCACATTAAAAAATTATTTTTTGAATAATTTACTATAGAAAAGGCAATCCCTGGCGTATTTAAAATTTGCGACAGTAAAAAATTAATTTATGAAAAATTTACTATAGAAAAAGCAATCCCTGGCGTATTTAAAATTTGCGATAGTATAAAATTATTTTTTGAAAAATTTACTATAGAAAAGGCAATCCTTGGCATATTTAAAATTTGCGACAGCAAAAAATGATTTTTTACAAAATTAACTATAGAAAAGGCAATCTCTGGCGTATTTAAAATTTGCGACAGTTCAAAATTATTTTTTGAAAAATTTACTATAGAAAAGGCAATCCCTGGCGTATTTAAAATTTGCGACAGTTCAAAATTATTTTTTGAAAAATATACTATAGAAAAGGCAATCCCTGGCGTATTTAAAATATGCGAAAGTATAAAATTGTTTTTTTGAATAACTTACTATAGAAAAGGCAATCCCTGGCGTATTTAAAATTTGCGACAGCAAATAATTATTTTTTACAAAATTTGCTAGAGAAAAGGCAATCCCTGGCGTATTTAAAATTTGTGACAGTACAAAATTATTTTTTGAAAAATTTACTATAGAAAAGGCAATCCCTGGCGTATTTAAAATTTGCGACAGTAAAAAATTAATTTATGAAAAATTTACTATAGAAAAAGCAATCCCTGGCGTATTTAAAATTTGCGACAGTAAGAAATTAATTTATGAAAAATTTACTATAGAAAAAGCAATCCCTGGCGTATTTAAAATTTGCGACAGTAAAAAATTAATTTAGAAAAATTTACTATAGAAAAAGCAATCCCTGGCGTATTTAAAATTTGCGATAGTATAAAATTATTTTTTGAAAAATTTACTATAGAAAAGGCAATCCATGGCATATTTAAAATTTGCGACAGCAAAAAATGATTTTATACAAAATTAACTATAGAAAAGGCAATCCCTGGCGTATTTAAAATTTGCGATAGTATAAAATTATTTTTTGAAAAATTTACTATAGAAAAGGCAATCCTTGGCGTATTTAAAATTTGCCACATTAAAAAATTATTTTTTGAATAATTTACTATAGAAAAGGCAATCCCTGGCGTATTTAAAATTTGCGACAGTAAAAAATTAATTTATGAAAAATTTACTATAGAAAAAGCAATCCCTGGCGTATTTAAAATTTGCGACAGTATAAAATTTTTTTTTTTGAATAATTTACTGTAGAAAAGGCAATCTCTGGCGTATTTAAAATTTGCCACATTAAAAAATTATTTTTTGAATAATTTATTATAGAAAAGGCAGTCCCTGGCGTATTTAAAATTTGCGACAGTAATAAATTAATTTATGAAAAATTTACTATAGAAAAAGCAATCCCTGGCGTATTTAAAATTTGCGATAGTATAAAATTATTTTTTGAAAAATTTACTATACAAAAGCCAATCCCTGGCGAATTTAAAATTTGCGACAATAAAAAATTATTTTTTGAAAAATTTACTATAGAAAAGGCAACCCCTGCGTATTTAAAATTTGCGACAGTTCAAAATTATTTTTTGAAAAATTTACTATAGAAAAGGCAATCCCTGGCGTATTTAAAATTTGCGACAGTATAAAATTTTTTTTTGAATAATTTACTATAGAAAAGGCAATCCCTGGCGTATTTAAAATTTGCGACAGCAAAAAATTATTTTTTACAAAATTTGTTAGAGAAAAGGCAATGCCTGGCGTATTTAAAATTTGTGACAGTACAAAATTATTTTTTGAAAAATTTACTATAGAAAAGGCAATCCCTGGCGTATTTAAAATTTGCGACAGTAAAAAATTAATTTATGAAAAATTTACTATAGAAAAAGCAATCCCTGGCGTATTTAAAATTTGCGATAGTATAAAATTATTTTTTGAAAAATTTACTATAGAAAAGGCAATCCTTGGCGTATTTAAAATTTGCGACAGCAAAAAATGATTTTTTACAAAATTAACTATAGAAAAGGCAATCCCTGGCGTATTTAAAATTTGCGACAATACAAAACTATTTTTTTTAAAAATTTACTATAGAAAAGGCAATCCTTGGCGTATTTAAAATTTGCGACATTAAAAAATTATTTTTTGAATAATTTACTATAGAAAAGGCAATCCCTGGCGAATTTAAAATTTGCGACAGTAAAAAATTAATTTATGAAAAATTTACTATAGAAAAAGCAATCCCTGGCGTATTTAAAATTTGCGACAGTATAAAATTTTTTTTTTGAATAATTTACTGTAGAAAAGGCAATCGCTGGCGTATTTAAAATTTGCCACATTAAAAAATTATTTTTTGAATAATTTACTATAGAAAAGGCAATCCCTGGCGTATTTAAAATTTGCGACAGTAAAAAATTAATTTATGAAAAATTTACTATAGAAAAAGCAATCCCTGGCGTATTTAAAATTTGCGACAGTATAAAATTTTTTTTTTGAATAATTTACTGCAGAAAAGGCAATCTCTGGCGTATTTAAAATTTGCCACATTAAAAAATTATTTTTTGAATAATTTACTATAGAAAAGGCAATCCCTGGCGTATTTAAAATTTGCGACAGTAAAAAATTAATTTATGAAAAATTTACTATAGAAAAAGCAATCCCTGGCGTATTTCAAATTTGCGATAGTATAAAATTATTTTTTGAAAAATTTACTATAGAAAAGGCAATCCTTGGCATATTTAAAATTTGCGACAGCAAAAAATGATTTTTTACAAAATTAACTATAGAAAAGGCGATCCCTGGCGTATTTAAAATTTGCGACAGTTCAAAATTATTTTTTGAAAAATTTACTACAGAAAAGTCAATCCCTGGCGTATTTAAAATTTGCGACAGTAAAAAATTATTTTTTGCAAAATTTACTATAGAAAAGGCAATCCCTGGCGTATTTAAAATTTGCGACAGCAAAAAATTATTTTTTACAAAATTTGCTAGAGAAAAGGCAATCCCTGGCGTATTTAAAATTTGTGACAGTACAAAATTATTTTTTGAAAAATTTACTATAGAAAAGGCAATCCCTGGCGTATTTAAAATTTGCGACAGTAAAAAATTAATTTATGAAAAATTTACTATAGAAAAAGCAATCCCTGGCGTATTTAAAATTTGCGATAGTATAAAATTATTTTTTGAAAAATTTACTATAGAAAAGGCAATCCTTGGCGTATTTAAAATTTGCGACAGCAAAAAATGATTTTTTACAAAATTAACTATAGAAAAGGCAATCCCTGGCGTATTTAAAATTTGCGACAATACAAAATTATTTTTTGAAAAATTTACTATCGAAAAGGGAATCCTTGGCGTATTTAAAATTTGCGACATTAAAAAATTATTTTTTGAATAATTTACTATAGAAAAGGCAATCCCTGGCGTATTTAAAATTTGCGACAGTAAAAAATTAATTTATGAAAAATTTACTATAGAAAAAGCAATCCCTGGCGTATTTAAAATTTGCGACAGTATAAAATTTTTTTTTGAATAATTTACTGTAGAAAAGGCAATCTCTGGCGTATTTAAAATTTGCCACATTAAAAAATTATTTTTTGGATAATTTACTATAGAAAAGGCAATCCCTGGCGTATTTAAAATTTGCGACAGTAAAAAATTAATTTATGAAAAATTTACTATAGAAAAAGCAATCCCTGGCGTATTTAAAATTTGCGACAGTATAAAATTTTTTTTTTGAATAATTTACTGTAGAAAAGGCAATCTCTGGCGTATTTAAAATTTGCCACATTAAAAAATTATTTTTTGAATAATTTACTATAGAAAAGGCAATCCCTGCCGTATTTAAAATTTGCGACAGTAAAAAAATTAGTTTATGAAAAATTTACTATAGAAAAAGCAATCCCTGGCGTATTTAAAATTTGCGACAGTATAAAATTTTTTTTTGAATAATTTACTGTAGAAAAGGCAATCTCTGGCGTATTTAAAATTAGCCACATTAAAAAAATTATTTTTTGAATTCCCTGGCGTATTTAAAATTTGCGACACTTAAAAATTAATTTATGAAAAATTTACTATAGAAAAAGCAATCCCTGGCGTATTTAAAATTTGCGATAGTATAAAATTATTTTTTAAAAAATTTACTATAGAAAAGGCAATCCCTGGCGCATTTAAAATTTGCGACAGTTCAAAATTATTTTTTGAAAAATTTACTATAGAAAAGGCAATCCCTGGTTTATTTAAAATTTGCGACAGTATAAAAATTTTTTTTGAATAATTTACTGTAGAAAAGGCAATCTCTGGCGTATTTAAAATTTGCCACATTAAAAAATTATTTTTTGAATAATTTACTATAGAAAAGGCAATCCCTGGCGTATTTAAAATTTGCGACAGTAAAAAATTAATTTATGAAAAATTTACTATAGAAAAAGCAATCCCTGGCGTATTTAAAAATTGCGACAGTATAAAATTTTTTTTTGAATAATTTACTGTAGAAAAGGCAATCTCTGGCGTATTTAAAATTTGCGACATTAAAAAATTATTTTTTGAATAATTTACTATAGAAAAGGCAATCCCTGGCGTATTTAAAATTTGCGACAGTAAAAAATTAATTTATGAAAAATTTACTATAGAAAAAGCAATCCCTGGCGTATTTAAAATTTGCGACAGTATAAAATTTTTTTTTGAATAATTTACTGTAGAAAAGGCAATCTCTGGCGTATTTAAAATTTGCCACATTAAAAAATTATTTTTTGAATAATTTACTATAGAAAAGGCAATCCCTGGCGTATTTAAAATTTGCGACAGTAAAAAATTAATTTATGAAAAATTTACTATAGAAAAAGCAATCCCTGGCGTATTTAAAATTTGCGATAATATAAAATTATTTTTTGAAAAATTTACTATAGAAAAGGCAATCCTTGGCATATTTAAAATTTGCGACAGCAAAAAATGATTTTTTACAAAATTAACTATAGAAAAGGCAATCCCTGGCGTATTTAAAATTTGCGACAGTAAAAAATTAATTTCTGAAAAATTTGCTATAGAAAAGGCAATCCCAGGCGTATCTAAAATTTACGACAGTAAAAAATTAATTTTTGCAAAATTTACTATAGAAAAGGCAATCCCTGGCGTATTTAAAATTTCCGACAGTAAAATTTTTTTTTTTGAATAATTTACTATAGAAAAGGCAATCCCTGGCGTATTTAAAATTTGCGACAGTAAAAAATTAATTTATGAAAAATTTACTATAGTAAAAGCAATCCCTGGCGTATTTAAAATTTGCGACAGTATAAAAAATTTTTTTTGAATAATTTACTGTAGAAAAGGCAATCTCTGGCGTATTTAAAATTTGCGACATTAAAAAATTATTTTTTGAATAATTTACTATATTTAAAATTTGCGACAAGTAAAAAATTAATTTATGAAAAAATTTACTATAGAAAAAGCAATCCCTGGCGTATTTAAAATTTGCGACAGTATAAAATTTTTTTTTTGAAATAATTTACTGTAGAAAAGGCAATCTCTGGCGTATTTAAAATTTGGCACATTAGAAAATTATTTTTTGAATAATTTACTATAGAAAAGGTAATCCCTGGCGTATTTAAAATTTGCGACCGTAAAAAATTAATTTATGAAAAATTTACTATAGAAAAAGCAATCCCTTGGCGTATTTAAAATTTGCGATAGTATAAAATTATTTTTTGAAAAATTTACTATAGAAAAGGCAATCCTTGCATTTTTAAAATTTGCGACAGCAAAAAATGATTTTTTACAAAATTAACTATAGAAAGAAGGCAATCCCTGGCGTATTTAAAATTTGCGAACAGTATAAAATTGTTTTTTTGAATAATTTACTATAGAAAAGGCAATCCCTGGCGTATTTAAAATTTGCGACAGCAAAAAATTATTTTTTACAAAATTTGCTAGAGAAAAGGCAATCCCTGGCGTATTTAAAATTTGTGACAGTACAAAATTATTTTTTGAAAAATTTACTATAGAAAAGGCAATCCCTGGCGTATTTAAAATTTGCGACAGTAAGAAATTAATTTATGAAAAATTTACTATAGAAAAAGCAATCCCTGGCGTATTTAAAATTTGCGATAGTATAAAATTATTTTTTGAAAAATTTATTATAGAAAAGGCAATCCTTGGCGTATTTAAAATTTGCGACAGCAAAAAAATGATTTTTTACAAAATTAACTATAGAAAAGGCAATCCCTGGCGTATTTAAAATTTGCGACAATACAAAATTATTTTTTGAAAAATTTACTATAGAAAAGGCAATCCTTGGCGTATTTAAAATTAGCGACATTAAAAAATTATTTTTTGAATAATTTACTATAGAAAAGGCAATCCCTGGCGTATTTAAAATTTGCGACAGTAAAAAATTAATTTATGAAAAATTTACTATAGAAAAAAGTAATCCCTGGCGTATTTAAAATTTGCGACAGTATAAAATTTTTTTTTTTAATATTTTACTGTAGAAAAGGCAATCTCTGGCGTATTTAAAATTTGCCACATTAAAAAATTAGTTTTTGAATAATTTACTATAGAAAAGGCAATCCCTGGCGTATCTAAAATTTGCGACATTAAAAAATTAATTTATGAAAAATTTACTATAGAAAAAGCAATCCCTGGCGTATTTAAAATTTGCGACAGTATAAAATTTTTTTTTTGAATAATTTACTGTAGAAAAGGCAATCTCTGGCGTATTTAAAATTTGCCACATTAAAAAAATTATTTTTTGAATAATTTACTATAGAAAAGGGCAATCCCTGGCGTATTTAAAATTTGCGACAGTAAAAAATTAATTTATGAAAAATTTACTATAGAAAAAGCAATCCCTGGCGTATTTAAAATTTGCGATAGTATAAAATTATTTTTTGAAAAATTTACTATAGAAAAGGCAATCCCTGGCGTATTTAAAATTTGCGACAGTTCAAAATTATTTTTTGAAAAATTTACTATAGAAAAAGCAATCCCTGGCGTATTTAAAATTTGTGACAGTACAAAATTATTTTTTGAAAAATTTACTATAGAAAAGGCAATCCCTGGCGTATTTAAAATTTGCGACAGTAAAAAATTAATTTATGAAAAATTTACTATAGAAAAAGCAATCCCTGGCGTATTTAAAATTTGCGACAGTATAAAATTTTTTTTTTGAATAATTTACTGTAGAAAAGGCAATCACTGGCGTATTTAAAATTTGCGACATTAAAAAATTATTTTTTGAATAATTTACTATAGAAAAGGCAGTCCCTGGCGTATTTAAAATTTGCGACAGTAAAAAATTAATTTATGAAAAATTTACTATAGAAAAAAGCAATCCCTGGCGTATTTAAAATTTGCGACAGTATAAAATTTTTTTTTTGAATAATTTACTGTAGAAAAGGCAATCTCTGGCGTATTTAAAATTTGCCACATTAAAAAATTATTTTTTGATTAATTTACTATAGAAAATGCAATCACTGGCGTATTTAAAATTTGCGACAGTAAAAAAATTAATTATGAAAAATTTACTATAGAAAAAGCAATCCCTGGCGTATTTAAAATTTGCGATAGTATAAAAATTATTTTTTGAAAAATTTTACTATAGAAAAGGCAATCCTTGGCATATTTAAAATTTGCGACAGCAAAAAATGATTTTTTACAAAATTAACTATAGAAAAGGCAATCCCTGGCGTAGTAAAAAATTAATTTCTGAAAAATTTGCTATAGAAAAGGCAATCCCAGGCGTATCTAAAATTTACGACAGTAAAAAATTAATTTTTGCAAAATTTACTATAGAAAAAGGCAATCCCTGGCGTATTTAAAATTTCCGAGAGTATAAAAATAATTTTTGAAAAATTTACTATAGAAAAGGCAATCCTGACGTATTTAAAATTTGCGATAGTATAAAATTATTTTTTTGAAAAATTTACTATAGAAAAGGCAATCCTTGGCGTATTTAAAATTTGCGACAGTATAAAATTAATTTTTTGAAAAATTTACTACAGAAAAGGCAATCCCTGGCGTATTTAAAATTTGCGACAGTAAAAAATTAATTTATGAAAAATTTACTATAGAAAAAGCAATCCCTGGCGTATTTAAAATTTGCGACAGTATAAAAAATTTTTTTTGAATAATTTACTGTAGAAAAGGCAATCTCTGGCGTATTTAAAATTTGCCACATTAAAAAATTATTTTTTGAATAATTTACTATAGAAAAGGCAATCCCTGGCGTATTTAAAATTTGCGACAGTAAAAAATTAATTTATGAAAAATTTACTATAGAAAAAGCAATCCCTGGCGTATTTAAAATTTGCGATAGTATAAAATTATTTTTGAAAAATTTACTATAGAAAAGGCAATCCTTGGCATATTTAAAATTTGCGACAGCAAAAAATGATTTTTTACAAAATTAACTATAGAAAAGGCAACCTCTGGCGTATTTAAAATTTGCGACAGTTCAAAATTATTTTTTGAAAAATTTACTATAGAAAAGGCAATCCCTGGCGTATTTAAAATTTGCGACAGTTCAAAATTATTTTTTGAAAAATATACTATAGAAAAGGCAATCCCTGGCGTATTTAAAATATGCGAAAGTATAAAATTGTTTTTTTGAATAATTTACTATAGAAAAGGCAATCCCTGGCGTATTTAAAATTTGCGACAGCAAATAATTATTTTTTACAAAATTTGCTAGAGAAAAGGCAATCCCTGGCGTATTTAAAATTTGTGACAGTACAAAATTATTTTTTGAAAAATTTACTATAGAAAAGGCAATCCCTGGCGTATTTAAAATTTGCGACAGTAAAAAATTAATTTATGAAAAATTTACTATAGAAAAAAGCAATCCCTGGCGTATTTAAAATTTGCGACAGTAAGAAATTAATTTATGAAAAATTTACTATAGAAAAAGCAATCCCTGGCGTATTTAAAATTTGCGACAGTAAAAAATTAATTTAGAAAAATTTACTATAGAAAAAGCAATCCCTGGCGTATTTAAAATTTGCGATAGTATAAAATTATTTTTTGAAAAATTTACTATAGAAAAGGCAATCCATGGCATATTTAAAATTTGCGACAGCAAAAAATGATTTTATACAAAATTAACTATAGAAAAGGCAATCCCTGGCGTATTTAAAATTTGCGATAGTATAAAATTATTTTTTGAAAAATTTACTATAGAAAAGGCAATCCTTGGCGTATTTAAAATTTGCCACATTAAAAAAATTATTTTTTGAATAATTTACTATAGAAAAAGGCAATCCCTGGCGTATTTAAAATTTGCGACAGTAAAAAATTAATTTATGAAAAATTTACTATAGAAAAAGCAATCCCTGGCGTATTTAAAATTTGCGACAGTATAAAAATTTTTTTTTTGAATAATTTACTGTAGAAAAGGCAATCTCTGGCGTATTTAAAATTTGCCACATTAAAAAATTATTTTTTGAATAATTTACTATAGAAAAGGCAGTCCCTGGCGTATTTAAAATTTGCGACAGTAAAAAATTAATTTATGAAAAATTTACTATAGAAAAAGCAATCCCTGGCGTATTTAAAATTTGCGATAGTATAAAATTATTTTTTGAAAAATTTACTATAGAAAAGGCAATCCCTGGCGTATTTAAATTGGCGGACAGTTCAAAATTATTTTTTGAAAAATTTACTATAGAAAAAAGCAATCCCTGGCGTATTTAAAAATTGTGACAGTACAAAATTATTTTTTGAAAAATTTACTATAGAAAAGGCAATCCCTGGCGTATTTAAAATTTGCGACAGTAAAGAATTAATTTATGAAAAATTTACTATAGAAAAAGCAATCCCTGGCGTATTTAAAATTTGCGACAGTATAAAATTTTTTTTTTGATTAATTTACTGTAGAAAAGGCAATCTCTGGCGTATTTAAAATTTGCGATAGTATAAAAATTATTTTTTGAAAAATTTACTATAGAAAAGGCAATCCTTGGCGTATTTAAAATTTGCGACAGCAAAAAAATGATTTTTTACAAAATTAACTATAGAAAAGGCAATACCTGGCGTATTTAAAATTTGCGACAATACAAAATTATTTTTGAAAAATTTACTATAGAAAAGGCAATCCTTGGCGTATTTAAAATTTGCCACATTAAAAAATTATTTTTTGAATAATTTACTATAGAAAAGGCAATCCCTGGCCGTATTTAAAATTTGCGACAGTAAAAAATTAATTTATGAAAAATTTACTATAGAAAAAGCAATCCTGGCGTATTTAAAATTTGCGACAGTATAAAAATTTTTTTTTTGAATAATTTACTGTAGAAAAGGCAATCTCTGGCGTATTTAAAATTTGCCACATTAAAAAATTATTTTTTGAATAATTTACTATAGAAAAGGCAGTCCCTGGCGTATTTAAAATTTGCGACAGTAAAAAATTAATTTATGAAAAATTTACTATAGAAAAAGCAATCCCTGGCGTATTTAAAATTTGCGATAGTATAAAATTATTTTTTGAAAAATTTACTATAGAAAAGGCAATCCCTGGCGTATTTAAATTGGCGACAGTTCAAAATTATTTTTTGAAAAATTTACTATAGAAAAAGCAATCCCTGGCGTATTTAAAATTTGCGACAGTAAAAAATTATTTTTTGAATAATTTACTATAGAAAAGGCAATCCTTGGCGTATTTAATATTTGCGACAGTAAAAAATTAATTTTGAAAAATCTACTATAGAAAAGGCAATCCCTGGCGTATTTAAAATTTGCGACAGTAAAAAATTAAAATTAATTTATGAAAAATTTACTATAGAAAAAGCAATCCCTGGCGTATTTACAATTTGCGATAGTATAAAATTATTTTTTGAATAATTTACTATAGAAAAGGCAATCCCTGGCGTATTTAAAATTTGCGACAGTAAAAAATTAAAATTAATTTATGAAAAATTTACTATAGAAAAGGCAATCCCTGGCGTATTTAAAATTTGCGACAGAAAAAAATTATTTTTTACAAAATTTGCTACAGAAAAGGCAATCCCTGGCGAATTTAAAATTTGCGAAAGCATAAAATTATTTTTTGAAAAATTTACTATAGCAAATGCAATCCCTGGCGTATTTAAAATTTGCGACAGTAAAAAATTAATTTATGAAAAATTTACTATAGAAAAAGGCAATCCCTGGCGTATTTAAAATTTGCGACAGTATAAAAATTTTTTTTTTGAAAAATTTACTGTAGAAAAGGCAATCTCTGGCGTATTTAAAATTTGCCACATTAAAAAAGTATTTTTTGAATAATTTACTATAGAAAAGGCAGTCCCTGGCGTATTTAAAATTTGCGACATTAAAGAATTAATTTATGAAAAATTTACTATAGAAAAAGCAATCCCTGGTGTATTTAAAATTTGCGGTAGTATAAAATTATTTTTTGAAAAATTTACTATAGAAAAGGCAATCCCTGGCGTATTTAAATTGGCGACAGTTCAAAATTATTTTTTGAAAAATTTACTATAGAAAAAGCAATCCCTGGCGTATTTAAAATTTGTGACAGTACAAAATTATTTTTTGAAAAATTTACTATAGAAAAGGCAATCCCTGGCGTATTTAAAATTTGCGACAGTAAAAAATTAATTTATGAAAAATTTACTATAGAAAAAGCAATCCCTGGCGTATTTAAAATTTGCGACAGTATAAAATTTTTTTTTTGAATAATTTACTGTAGAAAAGGCAATCTCTGGCGTATTTCAAATTTGCCACATTAAAAAATTATTTTTTGAATAATTTACTATAGAAAAGGCAATCCCTGGCGTATTTAAAATTTTCGACAGTAAAAAATTAATTTAGAAAAATTTACTATAGAAAAAGCAATCCCTGGCGTATTTAAAATTTGCGATAGTATAAAATTATTTTTTGAAAAATTTACTATAGAAAAGGCAATCCTTGGCATATTTAAAATTTGCGACAGCAAAAAATGATTTTATACAAAATTAACTATAGAAAAGGCAATCCCTGGCGTATTTAAAATTTGCGACAGTATAAAATTAATTTCTGAAAAATTTGCTATAGAAAAGGCAATCCCAGGCGTATCTAAAATTTACGACAGTAAAAAATTAATTTTTGCAAAATTTACTATAGAAAAGGCAATCCCTGGCGTATTTAAAATTTGCGATAGTATAAAATTATTTTTTGAAAAATTTACTATAGAAAAGGCAATCCTTGGCATATTTAAAATTTGCGACAGCAAAAAATGATTTTTTACAAAATTAACTATAGAAAAGGCAATCCCTGGCGTATTTAAAATTTGCCACATTAAAAAATTATTTTTTGAATAATTTACTATAGAAAAGGCAATCCCAGGCGTATCTAAAATTTACGACAGCAAAAAATTATTTTTTACAAAATTTGCTAGAGAAAAGGCAATCCCTGGCGTATTTAAAATTTGTGACAGTAAAAAATTAAAATTAATTTATGAAAAATTTACTATAGAAAAAGCAATCCCTGGCGTATTTACAATTTGCGATAGTATAAAATTATTTTTTGAAAAATTTACTATAGAAAAGGCAATCCTTGGCGTATTTAAAATTTGCGACAGCAAAAAATGATTTTTTACAAAATTAACTATAGAAAAGGCAATCCCTGGCGTATTTAAAATTTGCCACATTAAAATATTATTTTTTGAATAATTTACTATAGAAAAGGCAATCCCTGGCGTATTTAAAATTTGCGACAGTTCAAAATTATTTTTTGAAAAATTTACTATAGAAAAGGCAATCCCTGGCGTATCAAAAATTTGCGACAGTATAGAATTGTTTTTTTGAATAATTTACTATAGAAAAGGCAATCCCAGGCGTATCTAAAATTTACGACAGCAAAAAATTATTTTTTACAAAATTTGCTAGAGAAAAGGCAATCCCTGGCGTATTTAAAATTTGTGACAGTAAAAAATTAAAATTAATTTATGAAAAATTTACTATAGAAAAAGCAATCCCTGGCGTATTTACAATTTGCGATAGTATAAAATTATTTTTTGAAAAATTTACTATAGAAAAGGCAATCCTTGGCGTATTTAAAATTTGCGACAGCAAAAAATGATTTTTTACAAAATTAACTATAAAAAAGGCAATCCCTGGTGTATTTAAAATTTCCGACAGTAAAAAATTAATTTATGAAAAATTTATTAAAGAAAAAGCAATCCCTGGCATATTTAAAATTTGCGATAGTATAAAATTCTTTTTGAAAAATTTACTATAGAAAAGGCAATCCCTGGCGTATTTAAAATTTGCGACAGCAAAAAATGATTTTTTACAAAATAAACAATAGAAAAGGCAATCCCTGGCGTATTTAAAATTTGCGAAAGTACAAAATTATTTTTTGAAAAATTTACTATAGAAAAGGCAATCACTGGCGTATTTAAAATTTGCGACAGTATAAAATTTTTTTTTTGAATAATTTACTATAGGAAAGGCAATCCCTGGCGTATTTAAAATTTGCGACAGCAAAAAATTATTTTTTACAAAATTTGCTACAGAAAAGGCAATCCCTGGCGTATTTAAAACTTGCGGCAGTACAAAATTATTTTTTGAAAAATTTACTGTAGAAAAGGCAATCCCTGGCGTATTTAAAATTTCCGACAGCATAATATTATTTTTTGAATAATTTACTATAGAAAAGGCAATTCCTGGCGTAATTAAAATTTGCGACAGTAAAAAATTAATTTTTGAAAAATTTACTATAGAAAAGGCAATCGCTGGCGTAATTAAAATTTGCGACAGCAAAAAATTATATTTTGAAAAATTTACTGTAGAAAAGGCAGTCCCTGGCGCAATTAAAATTGTCGACAGTATAAAATTAATTTTTGAAAAATTTACTATAGAAAAGACAATCAATCCCTGACGTATTTAAAATTTGCGACAGTATAAATTTTTTTTTTTGAATAATTTACTATAGAAAAGGCAATCCCTGGCGCATTTAAAATTTGCGACAGTAAAAAATTAATTTCTGAAAATTTTGCTATAGAAAAGGCAATCCCAGGCGTATTTAAAATTTGCGACAGTAAAAAATTATTTTTTGGAAAATTTACTATAAAAAAGGCAATCCCTGGCGTATTTAAAATTTGCGAGAGTACAAAATTATTTTTTGAAAAATTTGCTATAGAAAAGGCAATCCCTGGCGTATTTAAAATTTGCGACAGTATAAAATTAATTTTTGAAAAATTTACTATAGAAAAGGCAATCCCTGGCGTATTTAAAATTTGCGACAGTATAAAATTATTTTTTGTAAAATTTTCTATAGAAAAGGTAATCCCTGGCGTATTTAAAATTTGCGACAGTATAAGCTTAATTTTTGAAAAATTTACTATAGGAAAGGCAATCCCTGGCGTAATTAAAATTTGCGACAGTAAAAAATTATTTTTTGCAAAATTTACTATAGAAAAGGCAATCCGTGGCGTATTTAAAATTTGCGACAGTATAAAATTATTTTTTGAATAATTTACTATAGAAAAGGCAGTCCTTGGCGCAATTAAAATTTGCGAAAGTATAAAATTAATTTTTGAAAAATTTACTATAGAAAAGGCAATCCCTGGCGTATTTATAATTTGCGACAGTATAAAATTTTTTTTTGAAAAATTTACTATAGAAAAGGCAATCCCTGGCGCAATTAAATTTTGCGACAGTATAAAATTAATTTTTGAAAAATTTACTATAGAAAATGCAATCCCTGGCTTATTTAAAATTTGCGACAGTAAAAAATTATTTTTTGCAAAATTTAGATTAGAAAAGCCAATCCCTGGCGTATTTAAAATTTGCGACAGTAAAAAATTAATTTTTGCAAAATTTACTATAGAAAAGGCAATCCCTGGCGTATTTAAAATTTCCGACAGTAAAAAATTAATTTTTGAAAAATTTACTATAGAAAAGGCAATCCCTGACGTATTTAAAATTTGCGACAGTATAAATTTATTTTTTGAAGAATTTACTATAGAAAAGGCAATCCCTGGCGTATTTAAAATTTGCGACAGTACAAAATTAATTTTTGAAAAATTTACTGTAGAAAAGGCAATCCCTGCCGTAATTAAAATTTGCGACAGTAAAAAATTAATGTTTGCAAAATTTACTATAGAAAAGGCATTCCCTGGCGTATTTAAAATTTGCGACAGTATAAAATTATTTTTTGAATAATTTATTATAGAAAAGGCAATCCCTGGCGTATTTAAAACTTGCGATAGCATAAAATTATTTTTTGAATAATTTACTATAGAAAAGGCAATTCCTGGCGTAATTAAAATTTGAGACAATAAAAAATAAATTTTTGAAAAATTTACTATAGAAGAGGCAATCCCTGGCGTAATTAAAATTTGCGATAGCAAAAAATTATATTTTGAAAAATTTACTGTAGAAAAGGCAATCCCTGGCACAATTAAAATTGTCGACAGTATAAAATTAATTTTTGAAAAATTTACTATAGAAAAGGCAATCAATCCCTGACGTATTTAAAATTTGCGACAGTATAAAATTTTTTTTTGAATAATTTACTATAGAAAAGGCAATCCCTGGCGTATTTAAAATTTGCGACAGTAAAAAATTAATTTCTGAAAATTTGCTATAGAAAAGGCAATCCCAGGCGTATTTAAAATTTGCGATAGTAAAAAATTATTTTTTGGAAAATTTACTGTAGAGAAGGCAACCCCTGGCGTATTTAAAATTTGCGAGAGTACAAAATTATTTTTTGAAAAATTTGCTATAGAAAAGGCAATCCCTGGCGTATTTAAAATTTGCGACAGTATAAAATTAATTTTTGAAAAATCTACTATAGAAAAGGCAATCCCTGGCATATTTAAAATTTGCGACAGTATAAAATTATTTTTTGTGAAATTTTCTATAGAAAAGGCAATCCCTGGCGTTTTTAAAATTTGCGACAGTATAAACTTAATTTTTGAAAAATTTACTATAGGAAAGGCAATCCCTGGCGTAATTAAAATTTGCGACAGTAAAAAATTATTTTTTGCAAAATTTACTATAGAAAAGGCAATCCCTGGCGTATTTAAAATTTGCGACAGTATAAAATTATTTTTTGAATAATTTACTATAGAAAAGGCAATCCTTGGCGCAATTAAAATTTGCGACAGTATAAAATTAATTTTTGAAAAATTTACTATAGAAAAGGCAATCCCTGGCGTATTTAAAATTTGCGACAGGATAAATTTTTTTTTTGCAAAACTTACTATAGAAAAGGCAATCCCTGGTGCAATTAAATTTTGCGACAGTATAAAATTAATTTTTGAAAAATTTACTATAGAAAATGCAATCCCTGGCTTATTTAAAATTTGCGACAATAAAAAATTATTTTTTGCAAAATTTAGATTAGAAAAGGCAATCCCTGGCGTATTTAAAATTTGCGACAGTAAAAAATTAGTTTTTGCAAAATTTACTATAGAAAAGGCAATCCCTGGCGTATTTAAAATTTCCGACAGTAATAAATTAATTTTTGAAAAATTTTCTATAGAAAAGGCAATCCCTGACGTATTTAAAATTTGCGACAGTATAAAATTATTTTTTGAAAAATTTACTATAGAAAAGGCAATCCCTGGCGTATTTACAAAATTAATTTTTGAAAAATTTACTATAGAAAAGGCAATCCCTGCCGTAATTAAAATTTGCGACAGTAAAAAATTAATGTTTGCAAAATTTACTATAGAAAAGGCAATCCCTGGCGTATTTAAAATTTGCGACAGTATAAAATTTTTTTTTGAATAATTTACTATAGAAAAGGCAATCCCTGGCGTATTTTATATTTGCGACAGTAAAAAATTATTTTTTGCAAAATTTACTATAGAAAAGGCAATCCCTGGCGTATTTAAAATTTCCGACAGTAATAAATAAATTTTTGAAAAATTTACTATAAAAGGCAATCCCTGACGTATTTAAAATTTGCGACAGTATAAAATAAAATTTTTTGAAAAATTTACTATAGAAAAGGCAATCCTTGGCGTATTTAAAATTTGCGACAGCACAAAATTAATTTTTGAAAAATTTACTATAGAAAAGGCAATCCCTGCCGTAATTAAAATTTGCGACAGTAAAAAATTAATGTTTGCAAAATTTACTATAGAAAAGGCAATCCCTGGCGTATTTAAAATTTGCGACAGTATAAAATTTTTTTTGAATAATTTACTATAGAAAAGGCAATCCCTGGCGTATTTTATATTTGCGACAGTAAAAAATTATCTTTTGCAAAATTTACTATAGAAAAGGCAATCCCTGGCGTATTTAAAATTTCCGACAGTAATAAATTAATTTTTGAAAAATTTACTATAGAAAAGGCAATCCCTGACGTATTTAAAATTTGCGACAGTATAAAATAATTTTTTGAAAAATTTACTATAGAAAAGGCAATCCCTGGCGTATTTAAAATTTGCGACAGTATAAAATTATTTTTTGAAAAATTTACTATAGAAAAGGCAACCCCTGGCGTATTTAAAATTTGCGACAGTACAAAATTAATTTTTGAAAAATTTACTATAGAAAAGGCAATCCCTGCCGTAATTAAAATTTGCGACAGTATAAACTTAATTTTTGAAAAATTTACTATAGGAAAGGCAATCCCTGGCATAATTAAAATTTGCGACAGTAAAAAATTATTTTTTGCAAAATTTACTATAGAAAAGGCAATCCCTGGCGTATTTAAAATTTGCGACAGTATAAAATTATTTTTTGAATAATTTACTATAGAAAAGGCAATCCTTGGCGCAATTAAAATTTGCGAGAGTATAAAATTAATTTTTGAAAAATTTACTATAGAAAAGGCAATCCCTGGCGTTTTTAAAATTTGCGACAGTATAAAATTTTTTTTTGAAAAACTTACTATAGAAAAGGCAATCCCTGGTGCAATTAAATTTTGCGACAGTATAAAATTAATTTTTGAAAAATTTACTATAGAAAATGCAATCCCTGGCTTATTTAAAATTTGCGACAATAAAAAATTATTTTTTGCAAAATTTAGATTAGAAAAGGCAATCTCTGGCGTATTTAAAATTTGCGACGGTAAAAAATTACTTTTTGCAAAATTTACTATAGAAAAGGCAATCCCTGGCGTATTTAAAATTTCCGACAGTAATAAATTAATTTTTGAAAAATTTACTATAGAAAAGGCAATCCCTGACGTATTTAAAATTTGCGACAGTATAAAATTATTTTTTGAAAAATTTACTATAGAAAAGGCAATCCCTGGCGTATTTACAAAATTAATTTTTGAAAAATTTACTATAGAAAAGGCAATCCCTGCCGTAATTAAAATTTGCGACAGTAAAAAATTAATGTTTGCAAAATTTACTATAGAAAAGGCAATCCCTGGCGTATTTAAAATTTGGGACAGTATAAAATTTTTTTTTGAATAATTTACTATAGAAAAGGCAATCCCTGGCGTATTTTATATTTGCAACAGTAAAAAATTATTTTTTGCAAAATTTACTATAGAAAGGCAATCCCTGGCGTATTTAAAATTTCCGACAGTAATAAATTAATTTTTGAAAAATTTACTATAGAAAAGGCAATATCTGACGTATTTAAAATTTGCGACAGTATAAAATTATTTTTTGAAAAATTTACTATAGAAAAGGCAATCCTTGGCGTATTTAAAATTTGTGACAGTACAAAATTAATTTTTGAAAAATTTACTATATAAAAGGCAATCCCTGCCGTAATTAAAATTTGCGACAGTAAAAAATTAATGTTTGCAAAATTTACTATAGAAAAGGCAATCCCTGGCGTATTTAAAATTTGCGACAGTATAAAATTTTTTTTTGAATAATTTACTATAGAAAAGGCAATACCTGGCGTATTTTATATTTGCGACAGTAAAAAATTATTTTTTGCAAAATTTACTATAGAAAAGGCAATCCCTAGCGTATTTAAAATTTCCGACAGTAATAAATTAATTTTTGAAAAATTTACTATAGAAAAGGCAATCCCTGACGTATTTAAAATTTGCGACAGTATAAAATAATTTTTTGAAAAATTTACTATAGAAAAGGCAATCCCTGGCGTATTTAAAATTTGCGACAGTATAAAATTATTTTTTGAAAAATTTACTATAGAAAAGGCAATCCCTGGCGTATTTAAAATTTGCGACAGTACAAAATTAATTTTTGAAAAATTTACTATAGAAAAGGCAATCCCTGCCGTAATTAAAATTTGCGACAGTATAAACTTAATTTTTGAAAAATTTACTATAGGAAAGGCAATCCCTGGCGTAATTAAAATTTGCGACAGTAAAAAATTATTTTTTGCAAAATTTACTATAGAAAAGGCAATCCCTGGCGTATTTAAAATTTGCGACAGTATAAAATTATTTTTTGAATAATTTACTATAGAAAAGGCAATCCTTGGCGCAATTAAAATTTGCGACAGTATAAAATTAATTTTTGAAAAATTTACTATAGAAAAGGCAATCCCTGGCGTTTTTAAAATTTGCGACAGTATAAAATTTTTTTTTGAAAAACTTACTATAGAAAAGGCAATCCCTGGTGCAATTAAATTTTGCGACAGTATAAAATTAATTTTTGAAAAATTTACTATAGAAAATGCAATCCCTGGCTTATTTAAAATTTGCGACAATAAAAAATTATTTTTTGCAAAATTTAGATTAGAAAAGGCAATCCCTGGCGTATTTTATATTTGCGACAGTAAAAAATTATTTTTTGCAAAATTTACTATAGAAAAGGCAATCCCTGGCGTATTTAAAATTTCCGACAGTAATAAATTAATTTTTGAAAAATTTACTATAGAAAAGGCAATCCCTGACGTATTTAAAATTTGCGACAGTATAAAATAATTTTTTGAAAAATTTACTATAGAAAAGGCAATCCCTGGCGTATTTAAAATTTGCGACAGTATAAAATTATTTTTTGAAAAATTTACTATAGAAAAGGCAATCCCTGGCGTATTTAAAATTTGCGACAGTACAAAATTAATTTTTGAAAAATTTACTATAGAAAAGGCAATCCCTGCCGTAATTAAAATTTGCGACAGTAAAAAATTAATGTTTGCAAAATTTACTATAGAAAAGGCAATCCCTGGCGTATTTAAAATTTGCGACAGTATAAAATTTTTTTTTGAACAATTTACTATAGAAAAGGCATTCCCTGGCGTATTTTATATTTGCGACAGTAAAAAATTATTTTTTGCAAAATTTACTATAGAAAAGGCAATCCCTGGCGTATTTAAAATTTCCGACAGTAATAAATTAATTTTTGAAAAATTTACTATAGAAAAGGCAATCCCTGACGTATTTAAAATTTGCGACAGTATAAAATTATTTTTTGAAAAATTTACTATAGAAAAGGCAATCCTTGGCGTATTTAAAATTTGCGACAGTACAAAATTAATTTTTGAAAAATTTACTATAGAAAAGGCAATCCCTGCCGTAATTAAAATTTGCGACAGTAAAAAATTAATGTTTGCAAAATTTACTATAGAAAAGGCAATCCCTGGCGTATTTAAAATTTGCGACAGTATAAAATTTTTTTTTGAATAATTTACTATAGAAAAGGCAATCCCTGGCGTATTTTATATTTGCGACAGAAAAAAATTATTTTTTGAAAAATTTACTATAGAAAAGGCAATCCCTGCCGTAATTAAAATTTCCGACAGTAATAAATTAATTTTTGAAAAATTTACTATAGAAAAGGCAATCCCTGACGTATTTAAAATTTGCGACAGTATAAAATAATTTTTTGAAAAATTTACTATAGAAAAGGCAATCCCTGGCGTATTTAAAATTTGCGAGAGTATAAAATTATTTTTTGAAAAATTTACTATAGAAAAGGCAATCCCTGGCTTATTTAAAATTTGCGACAGTACAAAGTTAATTTTTGAAAAATTTACTATAGAAAAGGCAATCCCTGCCGTAATTAAAATTTGCGACAGTAAAAAATTAATGTTTGCAAAATTTACTATAGAAAAGGCAATCCCTGGCGTATTTAAAATTTGCGACAGTATAAAATTTTTTTTTGAACAATTTACTATAGAAAAACGACAGTATAAAATTATTTTTTGAATAATTTACTATAGAAAAGGCAATCCTTGGCGCAATTAAAATTTGCGACAGTATAAAATTAATTTTTGAAAAATTTACTATAGAAAAGGCAATCCCTGGCGTTTTTAAAATTTGCGACAGTATAAAATTTTTTTTTGAAAAACTTACTATAGAAAAGGCAATCCCTGGTGCAATTAAATCTTGCGACAGTATAAAATTAATTTTTGAAAAATTTACTATAGAAAATGCAATCCCTGGCTTATTTAAAATTTGCGACAGTAAAAAATTATTTTTTGCAAAATTTAGATTAGAAAAGGCAATCCCTGGCGTATTTAAAATTTACGACAGTAAAAAATTACTTTTTGCAAAATTTACTATAGAAAAGGCAATCCCTGACGTATTTAAAATTTCCGACAGTAATAAATTAATTTTTGAAAAATTTACTATAGAAAAGGCAATCCCTGACGTATTTAAAATTTGCGACAGTATAAAATTATTTTTTGAAAAATTTACTATAGAAAAGGCAATCCCTGGCGTATTTAAAATTTGCGACAGTACAAAATTAATTTTTGAAAAATTTACTATAGAAAAGGCAATCCCTGCCGTAATTAAAATTTGCGACAGTAAAAAATTAATGTTTGCAAAATTTACTATAGAAAAGGCAATCCCTGGCGTATTTAAAATTTGCGACAGTATAAAATTTTTTTTTGAATAATTTACTATAGAAAAGGCAATCCCTGGCGTATTTTATATTTGCGACAGTAAAAAATTATTTTTTGCAAAATTTACTATAGAAAAGGCAATCCCTGGCGTATTTAAAATTTGCGACAGTAAAAAATTAATTTTTGAAAAATCTACTATAGAAAAGGCAATCCCTGGCGTATTTAAAATTTGCGACAGTAAAAAATTATTTTTTGAATAATTTACTATAGAAAAGGCAATCCCTGGCGTATTTAAAATTTGCGACAGTAAAAAATTAAAATTAATTTATGAAAAATTTACTATAGAAAAAGCAATCCCTGGCGTATTTAAAATTTGCGATAGTATAAAATAATTTTTTGAAAATTTACTATAAAAATGGCAATCCTTGGCGTATTTAAAAATTTGCGACAGCAAAAAATGATTTTTTACAAAATTAACTATAGAAAAGGCAATCCCTTGCGTATTTAAAATTTGCGAAAGTACGAAATTATTTTTTGAAAAAATTTACTATAGAAAAGGCAATCCCTGGCGTATTTAAAATTTCCGACAGTAAAAAATTAATTTATGAAAAATTTACTAAAGAAAAAGCAATCCCTGGCGTATTTAAAATTTGCGATAGTATAAAATTCTTTTTTGACAAATTTACTATAGAAAAGGCAATCCCCTGGCGTATTTAAAATTTGTGACAGCAAAAAATGATTTTTTACAAAATAAACAATAGAAAAGGCAATCCCTGGCGTATTTAAAATTTGCGACAGTACAAAATTATTTTTGAAAAATTTACTATAGAAAAGGCAATGACTGGCGTATTAAAAATTTGCGACAGTATAAAAATTTTTTTTTGAATAATTTACTATAGAAAAGGCAATCCCTGGCGTATTTAAAATTTGCGACAGCAAAAAATTATTTTTTACAAAATTTTGCTACAGAAATGGCAATCCCTGGCGTATTTAAAACTTGCGGCAGTACAAAATTATTTTTTGAAAAATTTACTGTAGAAAAGGCAATCCCTGGCGTATTTAAAATTTGCGCAGGCATAAAATTATTTTTTGAAAAATTTACTATAGAAAAGGCAATTCCTGGCGTAATTAAAATTTGCGACAGTAAAAAATTAATTTTTGAAAAATTTACTAAAGAAATGGCAATCCCTGGCGTAATTAAAATTTGCGATAGCAAAAAATTATTTTTTGAATAATTTATTATATAGAAAAGGCAGTCCTTGGCGCAATTAAAATTTGCGACAGTATAAAAATTAATTTTTGAAAAATTTACTATAGAAAAGGCAATCCCTGGCGTATTTAAAATTTGCGACAGTATAAAATTTTTTTTTGAAAAATTTACTATAGAAAAGGCAATCCCTGGCGCAATTAAATTTTGCGA
Source organism: Dioctria linearis (assembly GCA_963930735.1). Classification (NCBI taxonomy): domain Eukaryota; kingdom Metazoa; phylum Arthropoda; class Insecta; order Diptera; family Asilidae; genus Dioctria; species Dioctria linearis. Next base: position 82,644 of record CAWVNZ010000185.1, on the reverse strand, counting down.
CAGTATAAAATTAATTTTTGAAAAATTTACTATAGAAAAGGCAATCCCTGGCGTATTTAAAATTTGCGACAGTATAAAATTTTTTTTTGAAAAATTTACTATAGAAAAGGCAATCCTGACGTATTTAAAATTTGCGACAGTATAAAATTATTTTTTGAAAAATTTACTATAGAAAAGGCAATCCCTGGCGTATTTAAAATTTGCGACAGTAAAAAATTAATTCATGAAAAATTTACTAAAGAAAAAGCAATCCCTGGCGTATTTAAAATTTGCGATAGTATAAAATTCTTTTTTGACAATATTTACTATAGAAAAGGTAATCCCTGGCGTATTTAAAATTTGTGACAGCAAAAAATGATTTTTTACAAAATAAACAATAGAAAAAGGCAATCCCTGGCGTATTTAAAATTTGCGACAGTACAAAATTATTTTTTGAAAAATTTACTATAGAAAAGGCAATGACTGGCGTATTTAAAATTTGCGACAGTATAAAATTTTTTTTTTTGAATAATTTACTATAGAAAAGGCAATCCCTGGCGTATTTAAAATTTGCGACAGCAAAAAATTATTTTTACAAAATTTGCTACAGAAAAGGCAATCCCTGGCGTATTTAAAACTTGCGGCAGTACAAAATTATTTTTTGAAAAATTTACTGTAGAAAAGGCAATCCCTGCGTATTTAAAATTTGCGACAGTATAAAAATTTTTTTTGAAAAATTTACTATAGAAAAGGCAATCCCTGACGTATTTAAAATTTGCGACAGTATAAAATTATTTTTTGAAAAATTTACTATAGAAAAGGCAATCCCTGACGTATTTAAAATTTGCGCAGGCATAAAATTATTTTTTGAAAAAATTTACTATAGGAAAAGGGCAATTCCTGGCGTAATTAAAATTTGCGACAGTAAAAAAATTAATTTTTGAAAAATTTACTAAAGAAAAGGCAATCCCTGGCGTAATTAAAATTTGCGATAGCAAAAAATTATTTTTTGAAGAATTTATTATAGAAAAGGCAGTCCTTGGCGCAATTAAAATTTGCGACAGTATAAAATTAATTTTTGAAAAATTTACTATAGAAAAGGCAATCCCTGGCGTATTTAAAATTTGCGACAGTATAAAATTTTTTTTTGAAAAATTTACTATAGAAAAGGCAATCCCTGGCGCAATTAAATTTTGCGACAGTATAAAATTAATTTTTGAAAAATTTACTATAGAAAAGGCAATCCCTGGCGTATTTAAAATTTGCGACAGTATAAAAATTTTTTTTGAAAAATTTACTATAGAAAAGGCAATCCCTGACGTATTTAAAATTTGCGACAGTATAAAATTATTTTTTGAAAAATTTACTATAGAAAAGGCAATCCCTGGCGTATTTAAAATTTGCGACAGTATAAAATTAATTTTTGAAAAATTTACTATAGAAAAGGAAATCCCTGGCGTATTTAAAATTTGCTACAGTATAAAATTATTTTTTGTAAAATTTACTATAGAAAAGGCAATCCCTGGCGTATTTAAAATTTGCGACAGTATAAAATTAATTTTTGAAAAATTTAGTATAGAAAAGGCAATCCCTGGCGTATTTAAAATTTGCGACAGTACAAAACTAATTTTTGAAAAATTTACTATAGAAAAGGCAAACCCTGCCGTAATTAAAATTTGCGACAGTAAAAAATTAATGTTTGCAAAATTTACTATAGAAAAGGCAATCCCTGGCGAATTTAAAATTTGCGGCAGTATAAAATTTTTTTTGAATAATATACTATAGAAAAGGCAATCCCTGGCGTATTTTATATTTGCGACAGTAAAAAAATATTTTTTGCAAAATTTACTATAGAAAAGGCAATCCCTGGCGTATTTAAAATTTGCGACAGTAAAAAATTAATTTTTGAAAAATCTACTATAGAAAAGGCAATCCCTGGCGTATTTAAAATTTGCGACAGTAAAAAATTATTTTTTGAATAATTTACTATAGAAAAGGCAATCCCTGGCGTATTAAAATTTGCGACAATAAAACATTAAAATTAATTTATGAAAAATTTACTATAGAAAAAGCAATCCCTGGCGTATTTAAAATTTGCGATGGTATAAAATAATTTTTTGAGAAATTTACTATAGAAAAGGCAATCCTTGGCGTATTTAAAATTTGCGACAGCAAAAAATAATTTTTTACAAAATTAACTATAGAAAAGGCAATCCCTGATCCCTGGCGTATTTAAAATTAGCGACAGTACAAAATTATTTTTTGAAAAATTTACTATAGAAAAGGCAATCCCTGGCGTATTTAAAAGTTGCGACAGTATAAAATTGTTTTTTTGAATAATTTACTATAGAAAAGGCAATACCTGGCGTATTTAAAATTTCCGACAGAAAAAAATTATTTTTTACAAAATTTGCTACAGAAAAGGCAATCCCTGGCGTATTAAAAATTTGCGAAAGCACAAAATTATTTTTTGAAAAATTTACTATAGAAAAGGCAATCCCTGGCGTATTTAAAATTTCCGACAGTAAAAAATTAATTTATGAAAAATTTACTAAAGAAAAAGCAATCCCTGGGCGTATTTAAAATTTGCGATAGTATAAAATTCTTTTTTGAAAAATTTACTATAGAAAAGGCAATCCCTGGCGTATTTAAAATTTGCGACAGCAAAAAATGATTTTTTACAAAATAAACAATAGAAAAGGCAATCCCTGGCGTATTTAAAATTTGCGACAGTACAAAATTATTTTTGGAAAATTTACTATAGAAAAGGCAATGACTGCGTATTTAAAATTTGCGACAGTATAAAATTTTTTTTGTGAATAATTTACTATAGAAGAGGCAATCCCTGGCGTATTTAAAATTGGCGACAGCAAAAAATTATTTCTTACAAAATTTGCTACAGAAAAGGCAATCCCTGGCGTATTTAAAACTTGCGGCAGTACAAAATTATTTTTTGAAAAATTTACTGTAGAAAAGGCAACCCCTGGCGTATTTAAAATTTGCGCCAGCATAAAATTATTTTTTGAAAAATTTTACTATAGAAAAGGCAATTCCTGGCGTAATTAAAATTTGCGACAGTAAAAAATAAATTTTTGAAAAATTTACTAAAGAAAAGGCAATCCCTGGCGTAATTAAAATTTGCGATAGGAAAAAATTATTTTTGAATAATTTACTATAGAAAAGGCAGTCCTTGGCGCAATTAAAATTTGCGACAGTATAAAATTAATTTTTGAAAAATTTACTATAGAAAAGGCAATCCTGGCGTATTTAAATTTTGCGACAGTATAAAAGTTTTTTTTGAAAAATTTACTATAGAAAAGGCAATCCCTGGCGCAATTAAATTTTGCGACAGTATAAAATTAATTTTTGAAAAATTTACTATAGAAAATGCAATCCCTGGCTTATTTAAAATTTGCGACAGTAAAAAATTATTTTTTGCAAAATTTAGATTAGAAAAGGCAATCCCTGGCGTATTTAAAATTTGCGAAAGTACAAAATTATTTTTTGAAAAATTTACTATAGAAAAGGCAATCCCTGGCGTATTTAAAATTTCCGACAGTAAAAAATTAATTTATGAAAAATTTACTAAAGAAAAAGCAATCCCTGGCGTATTTAAAATTTGCGATAGTATAAAATTCTTTTTTGAAAAATTTACTATAGAAAAGGCAATCCCTGGCGTATTTAAAATTTGCGACAGCAAAAAATGATTTTTTACAAAATAAACAATAGAAAAGGCAATTCCTGGCGTATTTAAAATTTGCGACAGCAAAAAATTATTTTTTACAAAATTTGCTACAGAAAAGGCAATCCCTGGCGTATTTAAAACTTGCGGCAGTACAAAATTATTTTTTGAAAAATTTACTGTAGAAAAGGCAATCCCTGGCGTATTTAAAATTTGCGCCAGCATAAAATTATTTTTTGAAAAATTTACTATAGAAAAGGCAATTCCTGGCGTAATTAAAATTTGCGACAGTAAAAAATTCATTTTTGAAAAATTTACTAAAGAAAAGGCAATCCCTGGCGTAACTAAAATTTGCGATAGCAAAAAATTATTTTTTGAATAATTTACTATAGAAAAGGCAGTCCTTGCGCAATTAAAATTTGCGACAGTATAAAATTAATTTTTGAAAAATTTACTATAGAAAAGGCAATCCCTGGCTTATTTAAATTTTGCGACAGTATAAAATTTTTTTTTGAAAAATTTACTATAGAAAAGGCAATCCCTGGCGCAATTAAATTTTGCGACAGTATAAAATTAATTTTTGAAAAATTTACTATAGAAAATGCAATCCCTGGCTTATTTAAAATTTGTGACAGTAAAAAATTATTTTTTGCAAAATTTAGATTAGAAAAGGCAATCCCTGGCGTATTTAAAATCTGCGACAGTAAAAAATTAATTTTTGCAAAATTTACTATAGAAAAGGCAATCCCTGGCGTATTTAAAATTTCTGACAATAAAAAATTAATTTTAGCTAAATTTACTATAGAAAAGGCAATCCCTGACGTATTTAAAATTTGCGACAGTATAAAATTATTTTTTGAAAAATTTACTATAGAAAAGGCAATCCCTGGCGTATTTAAAATTTGCGACAGTATAAAATTAATTTTTGAAAAATTTACTATAGAAAAGGAAGTCCCTGGCGTATTTAAAATTTGCTACAGTATAAAATTATTTTTTGTAAAATTTACTATAGAAAAGGCAATCCCTGGCGTATTTAAAATTTGCGACAGTATAAAATTAATTTTTGAAAAATTTAGTATAGTAAAGGCAATCCCTGCCGTAATTAAAATTTGCGACAGTAAAAAATTATTTTTTGCAAAATTTACTATAGAAAAGGCAATCCCTGGCGTATTTAAAATTTGCGACAGTTCAAAATTATTTTTGAAAAATTTACTATAGAAAAGGCAATCCCTGGCGTATTTAAAATTTGCGACAGTTCAAAATTATTTTTTGAAAAATTTACTATAGAAAAGGCAATCCCTGGCGTATTTAAAATTTGCGACAGTATAAATTGTTTTTTTGAATAATTTACTATAGAAAAGGCAATCCCTGGCGTATTTAAAATTTGCGACAGCAAAAAATTAATTTTTACAAAATTTCCTAGAGAAAAGGCAATCCCTGGCGTATTTAAAATTTGCGACAGTAAAAAAATTTTTATTGCAAAATTTACTATAGAAAAGGCAATCCCTGGCGTATTAAAATTTGCGACAGTTCAAAATTATTTTTTGAAAAATTTACTATAGAAAAGGCAATCCCTGGCGTATTTAAAATATGCGACAGTATAAAATTGTTTTTTTGAATAATTTACTATAGAAAAGGCAATCCCTGGCGTATTTAAAATTTGCGACAGCAAAAAATTATTTTTTACAAAATTTCCTAGAGAAAAGGCAATCCCTGGCGTATTTAAAATTTGTGACAGTACAAAATTATTTTTTGAAAAATTTACTATAGAAAAGGCAATCCCTGGCGTATTTAAAATTTGCGACAGTAAAAAATTAATTTTTGAAAAATTTACTATAGAAAAAGCAATCCCTGGCGTATTTAAAATTTGCGATAGTATAAAATTATTTTTTGAAAAATTTACTATAGAAAAGGCAATCCTTGGCGTATTTAAAATTTGCGACAGCAAAAAATGATTTTTTACAAAATTAACTATAGAAAAGGCAATCCCTGGCGTATTTAAAATTTGCGACAATACAAAATTATTTTTTGAAAAATTTACTTTAGAAAAGGCAATCCTTGGCGTATTTAAAATTTGCGACATTAAAAAATTAATTTTTGAAAAATCTACTATAGAAAATGCAATCCCTGGCGTATTTAAAATTTGCGACAGTAAAAAATTAATTTATGAAAAATTTACTATAGAAAAAGCAATCCCTGGCGTATTTAAAATTTGCGATAGTATAAAATTATTTTTTGAAAATTTACTATAGAAAAGGCAATCCTTGGCGTATTTAAAATTTGCGACATTAAAAAATTATTTTTTGAATAATTTACTATAGAAAAGGCAATCCCTGGCGTATTTAAAATTTGCGACAGTAAAAAATTAATTTATGAAAAATTTACTATAGAAAAAGCAATCCCTGGCGTATTTAAAATTTGCGACAGTATAAAATTTTTTTTTTGAATAATTTACTGTAGAAAAGGCAATCTCTGGCGTATTTAAAATTTGCCACATTAAAAAATTATTTTTTGAATAATTTACTACAGAAAAGGCAATCCCTGGCGTATTTAAAATTTGCGACAGTAAAAAATTAATTTATGAAAAATTTACTATAGAAAAAGCAATCCCTGGCGTATTTAAAATTTGCGATAGTATAAAATTATTTTTTGAAAAATTTGCTATAGAAAAGGCAATCCTTTAAAATTTGCGACAGCAAAAAATGATTTTTTACAAAATTAACTATAGAAAAGGCAATCCCTGGCGTATTTAAAATTTGCGACAGTAAAAAATTAATTTCTGAAAAATTTGCTATAGAAAAGGCAATCCCAGGCGTATCTAAAATTTACGACAGTAAAATATTAATTTTTGCAAAATTTACTATAGAAAAGGCAATCCCTGGCGTATTTAAAATTTCCGACAGTAAAAAATTAATTTTTGAAAAATTTACTATAGAAGAGGCAATCCCTGACGTATTTAAAATTTGCGATAGTATAAAATTATTTTTTGAAAAATTTACTATAGAAAAGGCAATCCCTGGCGTTTTAAAATTTGCGACAGTATAAAATTAATTTTTGAAAAATTTACTATAGAAAAGGCAATCCCTGGCGTATTTAAAATTTGCGACAATATAAAATAATTTTTTGTAAAATTTACTATAGAAAAGGCAATCCCTGGCGTATTTAAAATTTGCGACAGTATAAAATTAATTTTTGAAAAATTTACTATAGAAAAGGCAATCCCTGCCGTAATTAAAATTTGCGACTGTAAAAAAGTAATGTTTGCAAAATTTAGTATAGAAAAGGCAATCCCTGGCTTATTTAAAATTTGCGACAGTATAAAATTTTTTTTTTAATAATTTACTATAGAAAAGGCAATCCCTGGCGTATTTAATATTTGCGACAGTAAAAAATTATTTTTTGCAAAATTTACTATAGAAAAGGCAATCCCTGGCGTATTTAAAATTTGCGACAGAAAAAATTAATTTTTGAAAAATCTACTATAGAAAAGGCAATCCCTGGCGTATTTAAAATTTGCGACAGTAAAAAATTATTTTTTGAATAATTTACTATAGAAAAGGCAATCGCTGGCGTATTTAAAATTTGCGACAGTAAAAAATTAAAATTAATTTATGAAAAATTTACTATAGAAAAAGCAATCCCTGGCGTATTTACAATTTGCGATAGTATAAAATTATTTTTTGAAAAATTTACTATAGAAAAGGCAATCCTTGGCGTATTTAAAATTTGCGACAGCAAAAAATGATTTTTTACAAAATTAACTATAGAAAAGGCAATCCCTGGCGTATTTAAAATTTGCGACAGTACAAAATTATTTTTTGAAAAATTTACTATAGAAAAGGCAATCCCGGGCGTTTTTAAAAGTTGCGACAGTATAAAATTGTTTTTTTGCATAATTTACTATAGAAAAGGCAATCCCTGGCGTATTTAAAATTTGCGACAGAAAAAAATTATTTTTTACAAAATTTGCTACAGAAAAGGCAATCCCTGGCGTATTTAAAATTTGCGAAAGTACAAAATTATTTTTTGAAAAATTTACTATAGAAAAGGCAATCCCTGGTGTATTTAAAATTTCCGACAGTAAAAAATTAATTTATGAAAAATTTATTAAAAAAAAGCAATCCCTGGCGTATTTAAAATTTGCGATAGTATAAAATTCTTTTTTGAAAAATTTACTATAGAAAAGGCAATCCCTGGCGTATTTAAAATTTGCGACAGCAAAAAATGATTTTTTACAAAATAAACAATAGAAAAGGCAATCCCTGGCGTATTTAAAATTTGCGACAGCACAAAATTATTTTTTGAAAAATTTACTATAGAAAAGGCAATCACTGGCGTATTTAAAATTTGCGACAGTATAAAATTTTTTTTTTTAATAATTTACTATAGAAAAGGCAATCCCTGGCGTATTTAAAATTTGCGACAGCAAAAAATTATTTTTTAGAAAATTTGCTCCAGAAAAGGCAATCCCTGGCGTATTTAAAACTTGCGGCAGTACAAAATTATTTTTTGAAAAATTTACTGTAGAAAAGGCAATCCCTGGCGTATTTAAAATTTCCGACAGCATAAAATTATTTTTTGAATAATTTACTATAGAAAAGGCAATTCCTGGCGTAATTAAAATTTGCGACAGTAAAAAATTAATTTTTGAAAAATTTACTATAGAAAAGGCAATCCCTGGCGTAATTAAAATTTGCGACAGCAAAAAATTATATTTTGAAAAATTTACTGTAGAAAAGGCAGTCCCTGGCGCAATTAAAATTGTCGACAGTATAAAATTAATTTTTGAAAAATTTACTATAGAAAAGGCAATCAATCCCTGACGTATTTAAAATTTGCGACAGTATAAATTTTTTTTTTGAATAATTTACTATAGAAAAGGCAATTCCTGGCGTATTTAAAATTTGCGACAGCAAAAAATGATTTTTTACAAAATAAACAATAGAAAAGGCAATCCCTGGCGTATTTAAAATTTGCGACAGTACAAAATTATTTTTTGAAAAATTTACTATAGAAAAGGCAATCACTGGCGTATTTAAAATTTGCGACAGTATAAAATTTTTTTTTTGAATAATTTACTATAGAAAAGGCAATCCCTGGCGTATTTAAAATTTGCGACAGCAAAAAATTATTTTTACAAAATTTGCTACAGAAAAGGCAATCCCTGGCGTATTTAAAACTTGCGGCAGTACAAAATTATTTTTTGAAAAATTTACTGTAGAAAAGGAAATCCCTGGCGTATTTAAAATTTGCGACAGTATAAAATTAATTTTTGTAAAATTTTCTATAGAAAAGGCAATCCCTGGCGTATTTAAAATTTGCGACAGTATAAACTTAATTTTTGAAAAATTTACTATAGGAAAGGCAATCCCTGGCGTAATTAAAATTTGCGACAGTAAAAAATTATTTTTTGCAAAATTTACTATAGAAAAGCAATCCCTGGCGTATTTAAAATTTGCGACAGTATAAAATTATTTTTTGAATAATTTACTATAGAAAAGGCAGTATTTAAAATTTGCGACAGTATAAAATTTTTTTTTGAATAATTTACTATAGAAAAGGCAATCCCTGGCGTATTTTATATTTGCGACAGTAAAAAATTATTTTTTGCAAAATTTACTATAGAAAAGGCAATCCCATGCGTATTTAAAATTTGCGACAGTAAAAAATTAATTTTTGAAAAATCTACTATAGAAAAGGCAATCCCTGGCGTATTTAAAATTTGCGACAGTAAAAAATTATTTTTTGAATAATTTACTATAGAAAAGGCAATCCCTGGCGTATTTAAAATTTGCGACAGTAAAAAATTAAAATTAATTTATGAAAAATTTACTATAGAAAAAGCAATCCCTGGCGTATTTAAAATTTGCGATAGTATAAAATAATTTTTTGAAAAATTTACTATAAAAAAGGCAATACTTGGCGTATTTAAAATTTGCGACAGCAAAAAATGATTTTTTACAAAATTAACTATAGAAAAGGCAATCCCTGGCGTATCTAAAATTTGCGAAAGTACAAAATTATTTTTTGAAAAATTTACTATAGAAAAGGCAATCCCTGGCGTATTTAAAATTTCCGACAGTAAAAAATTAATTTATGAAAAATTTACTAAAGAAAAAGCAATCCCTGGCGTATTTAAAATTTGCGATAATATAAAATTCTTTTTTGACAAATTTACTATAGAAAAGGCAATCCCTGGCGTATTTAAAATTTGCGACAGCAAAAAATGATTTTTTACAAAATAAACAATAGAAAAGGCAATCCCTGGCGTATTTAAAATTTGCGACAGTACAAAATTATTTTTTGAAAAATTTACTATAGAAAAGGCAATGACTGGCGTATTTAAAATTTGCGACAGTATAAAATTTTTTTTTTGAATAATTTACTATAGAAAAGGCAATCCCTGGCGTATTTAAAATTTGCGACAGCAAAAAATTATTTTTTACAAAATTTGCTACAGAATAGGCAATTCCTGGCGTATTTAAAACTTGCGGCAGTACAAAATTATTTTTTGAAAAATTTACTATAGAAAAGGCAATTCCTGGCGTAATTAAAATTTGCGACAGTAAAAAATTAATTTTTGAAAAATTTACTAAAGAAAAGGCAATCCCTGGCGTAATTAAAATTTGCGATAGCAAAAAATTATTTTTTGAATAATTTACTATAGAAAAGGCAGTCCTTGGCGCAATTAAAATTTGCGACAGTATAAAATTAATTTTTGAAAAATTTACTATAGAAAAGGCAATCCCTGGCGTATTTAAAATTTGCGACAGTATAAAATTTTTTTTTGAAAAATTTACTATAGAAAAGGCAATCCCTGGCGCAATTAAATTTTGCGACAGTATAAAATTAATTTTTGAAAAATTTATTATAGAAAATGCAATCCCTGGCTTATTTAAAATTTGCGACAGTAAAAAATTATTTTTTTGCAAAATTTAGATTAGAAAAGGCAATCCCTGGCGTATTTAAAATTTGCGACAGTAAAAAATTAATTTTTGCAAAATTTACTATAGAAAAGGCAATCCCTGGCGTATTTAAAATTTCCGACAGTAAAAAATTAATTTTAGAAAAATTTACTATAGAAAAGGCAATCCCTGACGTATTTAAAATTTGCGACAGTATAAAATTATTTTTTGAAAAATTTACTATAGAAAAGGCAATCCCTGGCGTATTTAAAATTTGCGACAGTATAAAATTAATTTTTGAAAAATTTACTATAGAAAAGGAAATCCCTGGCGTATTTAAAATTTGCTACAGTATAAAATTATTTTTTGTAAAATTTACTATAGAAAAGGCAATCCCTGGCGTATTTAAAATTTGCGACAGTATAAAATTAATTTTTGAAAAATTTAGTATAGAAAAGGCAATCCCTGGCGTATTTAAAATTTGCGACAGTACAAAATTAATTTTTGAAAAATTTACTATATAAAAGGCAATCCCTGCCGTAATTAAAATTTGCGACAGTAAAAAATTAATGTTTGCAAAATTTACTATAGAAAAGGCAATCCCTGGCGTATTTAAAATTTGCGACAGTATAAAATTTTTTTTTGAATAATATACTATAGAAAAGGCAATCCCTGGCGTATTTTATATTTCCGACAGTAAAAAATTATTTTTTGCAAAATTTACTATAGAAAAGGCAATCCCTGGCGTATTTAAAATTTGCGACAGTAAAAAATTAATTTTTGAAAAATCTACTATAGAAAAGGCAATCCCTGGCGTATTTAAAATTTGCGACAGTAAAAAATTATTTTTTGAATAATTTACTATAGAAAAGGCAATCCCTGGCGTATTAAAATTTGCGACAGTAAAAAATTAAAATTAATTTATGAAAAATTTACTATAGAAAAAGCAATCCCTGGCGTATTTAAAATTTGCGATAGTATAAAATAATTTTTTGAAAAATTTACTATAGAAAAGGCAATCCTTGGCGTATGTAAAATTTGCGACAGCAAAAAATGATTTTTTACAAAATTAACGATAGAAAAGGCAATCCCTGGCGCATTTAAAATTACGACAGTACAAAATTATTTTTTGAAAAATTTACTATAGAAAAGGCAATCCCTGGCGTATTTAAAAGTTGCGACAGTATAAAATTGTTTTTTTGAATAATTTACTATAGAAAAGGCAATACCTGGCGTATTTAAAATTTCCGACAGAAAAGAATTATTTTTTACAAAATTTGCTACAGAAAAGGCAATCCCTGGCGTAGTTAAAATTTGCGAAAGTACAAAATTATTTTTTGAAAAATTTACTATAGAAAAGGCAATCCCTGGCGTATTTAAAATTTCCGACAGTAAAAAATTAATTTATGAAAAATTTACTAAAGAAAAAGCAATCCCTGGCGTATTTAAAATTTGCGATAGTATAAAATTCTTTTTTGAAAAATTTACTATAGAAAAGGCAATCCCTGCCGTATTTAAAATTTGCGACAGCAAAAAATGGTTTTTTACAAAATAAACAATAGAAAAGGCAATCCCTGGCGTATTTAAAATTTGCGACAGTACAAAATTATTTTTTGAAAAATTTACTATAGAAAAGGCAATGACTGGCGTATTTAAAATTTGCGAGAGTATAAAATTTTTTTTTTGAATAATTTACTATAGAAAAGGCAATCCCTGGCGTATTTAAAATTTGCGACAGCAAAAAATTATTTTTTACGAAATTTGCTACAGAAAAGGCAATCCCTGGCGTATTTAGAACTTGCGGCAGTACAAAATTATTTTTTGAAAAATTTACTGTAGAAAAGGCAATCCCTGGCGTATTTAAAATTTGCGCCAGCATAAAATTATTTTTTGAAAAATTTACTATAGAAAAGGCAATTCCTGGCGTAATTAAAATTTGCGACAGTAAAAAATTAATTTTTGAAAAATTTACTAAAGAAAAGGCAATCCCTGGCGTAATTAAAATTTGCGATAGCAAAAAATTATTTTTTGAATAATTTACTATAGACAAGGCAGTCCTTGGCGCAATTAAAACTTGCGACAGTATAAAATTAATTTTTGAAAAATTTACTATAGAAAAGGCAATCCCTGGCGTATTTAAATTTTGCGACAGTATACAATTTTTTTTTGAAAAATTTACTATAGAAAAGGCAATCCCTGGCGCAATTAAATTTTGCGACAGTATAAAATTAATTTTTGAAAAATTTACTATAGAAAAGGCAATCCCTGGCTTATTTAAAATTTGCGACAGTAAAAAATTATTTTTTGCAAAATTTAGATTAGAAAAGGCAATCCCTGGCTTATTTAAAATTTGCGACAGTAAAAAATTAATTTTTGCAAAATTTACTATAGAAAAGGCAATCCCTGGCGTATTTAAAATTTGCGACAGTACAAAATTAATTTTTGAAAAATTTACTATATAAAAGGCAATCCCTGCCGTAATTAAAATTTGCGACAGTAAAAAATTAATGTTTGCAAAATTTACTATAGAAAAGGCAATCCCTGCCGTATTTAAAATTTGCGACAGCAAAAAATGGTTTTTTACAAAATAAACAATAGAAAAGGCAATCCCTGGCGTATTTAAAATTTGCGACAGTACAAAATTATTTTTTGAAAAATTTACTATAGAAAAGGCAATCCCTGGCTTATTTAAAATTTGCGACAGTAAAAAATTAATTTTTGCAAAATTTACTATAGAAAAGGCAATCCCTGCCGTATTTAAAATTTGCGACAGTACAAAATTAATTTTTGAAAAATTTACTATATAAAAGGCAATCCCTGCCGTAATTAAAATTTGCGACAGTAAAAAATTAATGTTTGCAAAATTTACTATAGAAAAGGCAATCCCTGGCGTATTTAAAATTTGCGACAGTATAAAAATTTTTTTTGAATAATATACTATAGAAAAGGCAATCCCTGGCGTATTTTATATTTCCGACAGTAAAAAATTATTTTTTGCAAAATTTACTATAGAAAAGGCAATCCCTGGCGTATTTAAAATTTGCGACAGTAAAAAATTAATTTTTGAAAAATCTACTATAGAAAAGGCAATCCCTGGCGTATTTAAAATTTGCGACAGTAAAAAATTATTTTTTGAATAATTTACTATAGAAAAGGCAATCCCTGGCGTATTAAAATTTGCGACAGTAAAAAATTAAAATTAATTTATGAAAAATTTACTATAGAAAAAGCAATCCCTGGCGTATTTAAAATTTGCGATAGTATAAAATAATTTTTTGAAAAATTTACTATAGAAAAGGCAATCCTTGGCGTATGTAAAATTTGCGACAGCAAAAAATGATTTTTTACAAAATTAACTATAGAAAAGGCAATCCCTGGCGCATTTAAAATTACGACAGTACAAAATTATTTTTTGAAAAATTTACTATAGAAAAGGCAATCCCTGGCGTATTTAAAAGTTGCGACAGTATAAAATTGTTTTTTTGAATAATTTACTATAGAAAAGGCAATACCTGGCGTATTTAAAATTTCCGACAGAAAAAAATTATTTTTTACAAAATTTGCTACAGAAAAGGCAATCCCTGGCGTATTTAAAATTTGCGACAATACAAAATTATTTTTTTAAAAATTTACTATAGAAAAGGCAATCCTTGGCGTATTTAAAATTTGCGACATTAAAAAATTATTTTTTGAATAATTTACTATAGAAAAGGCAATCCGTGGCGTATTTAAAATTTGCGACAGTAAAAAATTAATTTATGAAAAATTTACTATAGAAAAAGCAATCCCTGGCGTATTTAAAATTTGCGACAGTATAAAATTTTTTTTTGAATAATTTACTGTAGAAAAGGCAATCTCTGGCGTATTTAAAATTTGCCACATTAAAAAATTATTTTTTGAATAATTTACTATAGAAAAGGCAATCCCTGGCGTATTTCAAATTTGCGACAGTAAAAAATTAATTTATGAAAAATTTACTATAGAAGAAGCAATCCCCGGCGTATTTAAAATTTGCGATAGTATAAAATTATTTTTTGAAAAATTTACTATAGAAAAGGCAATCCTTGGCGTATTTAAAATTTGCGACAGCAAAAAATGATTTTTTACAAAATTAACTATAGAAAAGGCAATCCCTGGCGTATTTAAAATTTGCGACAGTACAAAATTAATTTTTGAAAAATCTACTATAGAAAATGCAACCCCTGGCGTATTTAAAAATTTGCGACAGTAAAAAATTATTTTTTGAATAATTTACTATAGAAAAGGCAATCCCTGGCGTATTTAAAATGTGCGACAGTAAAAAATTAAATTTAATTTATGAAAAATTTACTATAGAAAAAGCAATCCCTGGCGTATTTAAAATTTGCGATATTATAAAATTATTTTTTGAAAAATTTACTATAGAAAAGGCAATTCTTGGCGTATTTAAAATTTGCGACAGCAAAAAATCATTTTTTACAAAATTAACTATAGAAAAGGCTATCCCTGGCGTATTTAAAAGTTGCGACAGTACAAAATTATTTTTTGAAAATTTACTATAGGAAAGGCAATCCCTGGCGTATTTAAAAGTTGCGACAGTATAAAATTGTTTTTTTGCATAATTTACTATAGAAAAGGCAATCCTTGGCGTATTTAAAATTTGCGACAGAAAAAAATTATTTTTTACAAAATTTGCTACAGAAAAGGCAATCCCTGGCGTATTTAAAATTTGCGAAAGTACAAAATTATTTTTTGAAAAATTTGCTATAGAAAAGGCAATCCCAGGCGTATCTAAAATTTGCGACAGTAAAAAATTAATTTTTGCAAAATTTACTATAGAAAAGGCAATCCCTGGCGTATTTAAAATTTCCGACAGTAAAAAATTAATTTTTGAAAAATTTACTATAGAAAAGGCAATCCCTGTCGTATTTAAAATTTCCGACAGTATAAAATTAATTTTTGAAAAATTTACTATAGAAAAGGCAATCCCTGACGTATTTAAAATTTGCGATAGTATAAAATTATTTTTTGAAAAATTTACTATAGAAAAGGCAATCCCTGGCGTATTTAAAATTTGCGACAGTATAAAATTAATTTTTGAAAAATTTACTATAGAAAAGGCAATCTCTGGCGTATTTAAAATTTGCGACAGTATAAAATTATTTTTTGCAAAATTTACTATAGAAAAGGCAATCCCTGGCGTATTTAAAATTTGCGACAGTATAAAATTTTTTTTTGAATAATTTACTATAGAAAAGGCAATCCCTGGCGTATTTAATATTTGCGACAGTAAAAAATTATTTTTTGCAAAATTTACTATAGAAAAGGCAATCCCTGCCGTATTTAAAATTTGCGACAGTACAAAATTAATTTTTGAAAAATTTACTATATAAAAGGCAATCCCTGCCGTAATTAAAATTTGCGACAGTAAAAAATTAATGTTTGCAAAATTTACTATAGAAAAGGCAATCCCTGGCGTATTTAAAATTTGCGACAGTATAAAAATTTTTTTTGAATAATATACTATAGAAAAGGCAATCCCTGGCGTATTTTATATTTCCGACAGTAAAAAATTATTTTTTGCAAAATTTACTATAGAAAAGGCAATCCCTGGCGTATTTAAAATTTGCGACAGTAAAAAATTAATTTTTGAAAAATCTACTATAGAAAAGGCAATCCCTGGCGTATTTAAAATTTGCGACAGTAAAAAATTATTTTTTGAATAATTTACTATAGAAAAGGCAATCCCTGGCGTATTAAAATTTGCGACAGTAAAAAATTAAAATTAATTTATGAAAAATTTACTATAGAAAAAGCAATCCCTGGCGTATTTAAAATTTGCGATAGTATAAAATAATTTTTTGAAAAATTTACTATAGAAAAGGCAATCCTTGGCGTATGTAAAATTTGCGACAGCAAAAAATGATTTTTTACAAAATTAACTATAGAAAAGGCAATCCCTGGCGCATTTAAAATTACGACAGTACAAAATTATTTTTTGAAAAATTTACTATAGAAAAGGCAATCCCTGGCGTATTTAAAAGTTGCGACAGTATAAAATTGTTTTTTTGAATAATTTACTATAGAAAAGGCAATACCTGGCGTATTTAAAATTTCCGACAGAAAAAAATTATTTTTTACAAAATTTGCTACAGAAAAGGCAATCCCTGGCGTATTTAAAATTTGCGACAATACAAAATTATTTTTTTAAAAATTTACTATAGAAAAGGCAATCCTTGGCGTATTTAAAATTTGCGACATTAAAAAATTATTTTTTGAATAATTTACTATAGAAAAGGCAATCCGTGGCGTATTTAAAATTTGCGACAGTAAAAAATTAATTTATGAAAAATTTACTATAGAAAAAGCAATCCCTGGCGTATTTAAAATTTGCGACAGTATAAAATTTTTTTTTGAATAATTTACTGTAGAAAAGGCAATCTCTGGCGTATTTAAAATTTGCCACATTAAAAAATTATTTTTTGAATAATTTACTATAGAAAAGGCAATCCCTGGCGTATTTCAAATTTGCGACAGTAAAAAATTAATTTATGAAAAATTTACTATAGAAGAAGCAATCCCCGGCGTATTTAAAATTTGCGATAGTATAAAATTATTTTTTGAAAAATTTACTATAGAAAAGGCAATCCTTGGCGTATTTAAAATTTGCGACAGCAAAAAATGATTTTTTACAAAATTAACTATAGAAAAGGCAATCCCTGGCGTATTTAAAATTTGCGACAGTACAAAATTAATTTTTGAAAAATCTACTATAGAAAATGCAACCCCTGGCGTATTTAAAAATTTGCGACAGTAAAAAATTATTTTTTGAATAATTTACTATAGAAAAGGCAATCCCTGGCGTATTTAAAATGTGCGACAGTAAAAAATTATTTTTGAATAATTTACTATAGAAAAGGCAATCCCTGGCGTATTTAATATTTGCGACAGTAAAAAATTATTTTTTGCAAACTTTATAGAAGAAAAGGCAATCAATGGCGTATTTAAAATTTGCGACAGTAAAAAATTAATTTTTGAAAAATCTACTATAGAAAAGGCAATCCCTGGTGTATTTAAAATTTGCGACAGTACAAAATTAATTTTTGAAAAATTTACTATAGAAAAGGCAATCCCTGGCGTATTTAAAATTTGCGACAGTATAAAATTAATTTTTGAAAAATTTACTATAGAAAAGGCAATCTCTGGCGTATTTAAAATTTGCGACAGTATAAAATTATTTTTTGCAAAATTTACTATAGAAAAGGCAATCCCTGGCGTATTTAAAATTTGCGACAGTATAAAAATTTTTTTTGAATAATTTACTATAGAAAAGGCAATCCCTGGCGTATTTAATATTTGCGACAGTAAAAAATTATTTTTTGAAAAATTTACTATAGAAAAGGCAATCCCTGACGTATTTAAAATTTGCGATAGTATAAAATTATTTTTTGAAAAATTTACTATAGAAAAGGCAATCCCTGGCGTATTTAAAATTTGCGACAGTATAAAATTAATTTTTGAAAAATTTACTATAGAAAAGGCAATCTCTGGCGTATTTAAAATTTGCGACAGTATAAAATTATTTTTTGCAAAATTTACTATAGAAAAGGCAATCCCTGGCGTATTTAAAATTTGCGACAGTATAAAAATTTTTTTTGAATAATTTACTATAGAAAAGGCAATCCCTGGCGTATTTAATATTTGCGACAGTAAAAAATTATTTTTTGCAAAATTTACTATAGAAAAGGCAAACCCTGGCGTATTTAAAATTTGCGACAGTACAAAATTAATTTTTGAAAAATCTACTATAGAAAATGCAACCCCTGGCGTATTTAAAAATTTGCGACAGTAAAAAATTATTTTTTGAATAATTTACTATAGAAAAGGCAATCCCTGGCGTATTTAAAATGTGCGACAGTAAAAAATTAAATTTAATTTATGAAAAATTTACTATAGAAAAAGCAATCCCTGGCGTATTTAAAATTTGCGATATTATAAAATTATTTTTTGAAAAATTTACTATAGAAAAGGCAATTCTTGGCGTATTTAAAATTTGCGACAGCAAAAAATCATTTTTTACAAAATTAACTATA
Source organism: Dioctria linearis (assembly GCA_963930735.1). Taxonomy (NCBI): domain Eukaryota; kingdom Metazoa; phylum Arthropoda; class Insecta; order Diptera; family Asilidae; genus Dioctria; species Dioctria linearis. The sequence continues at coordinate 64,006 of CAWVNZ010000185.1, read as the reverse complement.
GAAAAGGCTATCCCTGGCGTATTTAAAAGTTGCGACAGTACAAAATTATTTTTTGAAAAATTTACTATAGAAAAGCAATCCCTGGCGTATTTAAAAGTTGCGACAGTATAAAATTGTTTTTTTGCATAATTTACTATAGAAAAGGCAATCCTTGGCGTATTTAAAATTTGCGACAGAAAAAAATTATTTTTTACAAAATTTGCTACAGAAAAGGCAATCCCTGGCGTATTTAAAATTTGCGAAAGTACAAAATTATTTTTTGAAAAATTTACTGTAGAAAAGGAAATCCCTGGCGTATTTAAAATTTGCGACAGTATAAAATTAATTTTTGTAAAATTTTCTATAGAAAAGGCAATCCCTGGCGTATTTAAAATTTGCGACAGTATAAACTTAATTTTTGAAAAATTTACTATAGGAAAGGCAATCCCTGGCGTAATTAAAATTTGCGACAGTATAAAATTAATTTTTGTAAAATTTTCTATAGAAAAGGCAATCCCTGGCGTATTTAAAATTTGCGTCAGTATAAACTTAATTTTTGAAAAATTTACTATAGGAAAGGCAATCCCTGGCGTAATTAAAATTTGCGACAGTAAAAAATTATTTTTTGCAAAATTTACTATAGAAAAGCAATCCCTGGCGTATTTAAAATTTGCGACAGTATAAAATTATTTTTTGAATAATTTACTATAGAAAAGGCAGTATTTAAAATTTGCGACAGTATAAAATTTTTTTTTGAATAATTTACTATAGAAAAGGCAATCCCTGGCGTATTTTATATTTGCGACAGTAAAAAATTATTTTTTGCAAAATTTACTATAGAAAAGGCAATCCCATGCGTATTTAAAATTTGCGACAGTAAAAAATTAATTTTTGAAAAATCTACTATAGAAAAGGCAATCCCTGGCGTATTTAAAATTTGCGACAGTAAAAAATTATTTTTTGAATAATTTACTATAGAAAAGGCAATCCCTGGCGTATTTAAAATTTGCGACAGTAAAAAATTAAAATTAATTTATGAAAAATTTACTATAGAAAAAGCAATCCCTGGCGTATTTAAAATTTGCGATAGTATAAAATAATTTTTTGAAAAATTTACTATAAAAAAGGCAATACTTGGCGTATTTAAAATTTGCGACAGCAAAAAATGATTTTTTACAAAATTAACTATAGAAAAGGCAATCCCTGGCGTATCTAAAATTTGCGAAAGTACAAAATTATTTTTTGAAAAATTTACTATAGAAAAGGCAATCCCTGGCGTATTTAAAATTTCCGACAGTAAAAAATTAATTTATGAAAAATTTACTAAAGAAAAAGCAATCCCTGGCGTATTTAAAATTTGCGATAATATAAAATTCTTTTTTGACAAATTTACTATAGAAAAGGCAATCCCTGGCGTATTTAAAATTTGCGACAGCAAAAAATGATTTTTTACAAAATAAACAATAGAAAAGGCAATCCCTGGCGTATTTAAAATTTGCGACAGTACAAAATTATTTTTTGAAAAATTTACTATAGAAAAGGCAATGACTGGCGTATTTAAAATTTGCGACAGTATAAAATTTTTTTTTTGAATAATTTACTATAGAAAAGCAATCCCTGGCGTATTTAAAATTTGCGACAGCAAAAAATTATTTTTTACAAAATTTGCTACAGAATAGGCAATTCCTGGCGTATTTAAAACTTGCGGCAGTACAAAATTATTTTTTTAAAAATTTACTATAGAAAAGGCAATGCCTGGCGTATTTAAAATTTGCGACAGTACAAAATTAATTTTTGAAAAATTTACTATAGAAAAGGCAATCCCTGCCGTAATTAAAATTTGCGACAGTAAAAAATTAATGTTTGCAAAATTTACTATAGAAAAGGCAATCCCTGGAGTATTTAAAATTTTCGACAGTATAAATTTTTTTTTTGAATAATTTACTATAGAAAAGGCAATCCCTGGCGTATTTTATATTTGCGACAGTAAAAAATTATTTTTTGCAAACTTTATAGAAGAAAAGGCAATCAATGGCGTATTTAAAATTTGCGACAGTAAAAAATTAATTTTTGAAAAATCTACTATAGAAAAGGCAATCCCTGGTGTATTTAAAATTTGCGACAGTACAAAATTAATTTTTGAATAATTTACTATAGAAAAGGCAATCCCTGGCGTATTTAAAATTTGCGACAGTAAAAAATTAAAATTAATTTATGAAAAATTTACTATAGAAAAAGCAATCCTTGGCGTATTTAAAATTTGCGATAGTATAAAATTATTTTTTGAAAAATTTACTATAGAAAAGGCAATCCTTGGCGTATTTAAAATTTGCGACAGCAAAAAATGATTTTTTACAAAAATAACTATAGAAAAGGCAATCCCTGGCGTATTTAAAATTAGCGACAGTACAAAATTATTTTTTTAAAAACTTACTATAGAAAAGGCATTCCCTGGCGTATTTAAAAGTTGCGACAGTATAAAATTGTTTTTTTGAATAATTTACTAAAGAAAAGGCAATCCCTGGCGTATTTAAAATTTGCGACAGAAAAAAATTATTTTTTACAAAATTTGCTACAGAAAAGGCAATCCCTGGCGTATTTAAAATTTGCAAAAGTACAAAATTATTTTTTTAAAAATTTACTATAGAAAAGGCAATGCCTGGCGTATTTAAAATTTCCGACAGTAAAAAAATAATTTATGAAAAATTTACTAAAGAAAAAGCAATCCCTGGCGTATTTAAAATTTGCGATAGTATAAAATTCTTTTTTGAAAAATTTATTATAGAAAAGGCAATCCCTGGCCTATTTAAAATTTGCGACAGCAAAAAATGATTTTTTACAAAATAAACAATAGAAAAGGCAATCCCTGGCGTATTTAAAATTTGCGACAGTATAAAATTAATTTTTGAAAAATTTGCTATAGAAAAGGCAATCCCTGGCGTATTTAAAATTTGCTACAGTATAAAATTATTTTTTGTAAAATTTACTATAGAAAAGGCAATCCCTGGCGTATTTAAAATTTGCGACAGTATAAAATTAATTTTTGAAAAATTTAGTATAGAAAAGGCAATCCCTGCCGTTATTAAAATTTGCGACAATAAAAAATTATTTTTTGCAAAATTTACTATAGAAAAGGGAATCCCTGGCATATTTAATATTTGCGACAGTATAAAATTATTTTTTGCAAAATTTACTATAGAAAAGGCAATCCCTGGCGTATTTAAAATTTGCGACAGTAAAAAATTATTTTTTGAATAATTTACTATAGAAAAGGCAATCCCTGGCGTATTTAAAATTTGCGATAGTATAAATTTTTTTTGAATAATTTACTATAGAAGAGGCAATTCCTGGCGTATTTAAAATTTGCGACAGTAAAAAATTATTTTTTGCTAAATTTACTATAGAAAAGGCAATCCCTGGAGTATTTAAAATTTGCGACAGTAAAAAATTAATTTTTGAAAAATCTACTATAGAAAAGGCAATCCATGGCGTATTTAAAATTTGCGAGAGTAAAAAATTATTTTTTGAATAATTTACTATAGAAAAGGCAATCCCTGGCGTATTTAAAATTTCCGACAGTAAAAAATTAATTTATGAAAAATTTACTATAGAAAAAGCAATCCCTGGCGTATTTAAAATTTGCGATAGTATAAAATTATTTTTTGAAAAATTTACTATAGAAAAGGCAATCCTTGGCGTTTTTAAAATTTGCGACAGCAAAAAATGATTTTTTACAAAATTAACTATAGAAAAGGCAATCCCTGGCGTATTTAAAATTTGCGACAGTACAAAATTATTTTTTGAAAAATTTACTATAGAAAAGGCAATCCCTGGCGTATTTAAAAGTTCCGACAGTATAAAATTATTTTTTTGAATAATTTACTATAGAAAAGGCAATCCGTGGCGTATTTAAAATTTGCGACAGCAAAAATTATTTTTACAAAATTTGCTACAGAAAAGGCAATCCCTGGCGTATTTAAAATTTGCGAAAGTACAAAATTATTTTTTGAAAAATTTACTATAGAAAAGGCAATCCCTGGCGTATTTAAAATTTCCGACTGTAAAAAAATAATTTATGAAAAATTTACTAAAGAAAAAGCAATCCCTGGCGTATTTAAAATTTTCGATAGTATAAAATTCTTTTTTGAAAAATTTACTATAGAAAAGGCAATCCCTGGCGTATTTAAAATTTGCGACAGCAAAAAATGATTTTGTACAAAATAAACTATAGAAAAGGCAATCCCTGGCGTATTTAAAATTTGCGACAGAACAAAATTATTTTTTGAAAAATTTACTATAGAAAAGGCAATCACTGGCGTATTTAAAATTTGCGACAGTATAAATTTTTTTTTTTGAATAATTTACTATAGAAAAGGCAATCCCTGGCGTATTTAAAATTTGCGACAGCAAAAATTTTTTTTTTACAAAATTTGCTACAGAAAAGGCAATCCCTGGCGTATTTAAAACTTGCGGCAGTACAAAATTATTTTTTGAAAAATTTACTGTAGAAAAGGCAAAACCTGGCGTATTTAAAATTTGCGACAGTATAAAATTATTTTTTGAATAATTTACTATAGAAAAGGCAATCCCTGGCGTAATTAAAATTTGCGACAGTAAAAAATTAATTTTTGAAAAATTTACTATAGAAAAGGCAATCCCTGGCGTATTTAAATTTTGCGACAGTATAAAATTATTTTTTGTAAAATTTACTATAGAAAAGGGAATCCCTGCATATTTAATATTTGCGACAGTATAAAATTATTTTTTGCAAAATTTACTATAGAAAAGGCAATCCCTGGCGTATTTAAAATTTGCGACAGTAAAAAATTATTTTTTGAATAATTTACTATAGAAAAGGCAATCCCTGGCGTATTTAAAATTTGCGATAGTATAAATTTTTTTTTGAATAATTTACTATAGAAGAGGCAATTCCTGGCGTATTTAAAATTTGGCGACAGTAAAAATTATTTTGTGCTAAATTTACTGTAGAAAAGGCAATCCCTGGAGTATTTAAAATTTGCGACAGTAAAAAATTAATTTTTGAAAAATCTACTATAGAAAAGGCAATCCATGGCGTATTTAAAATTTGCAAAAGTACAAAATTATTTTTTGAAAAATTTACTATAGAAAAGGCAATGCCTGGCGTATTTAAAATTTCCGACAGTAAAAAAATAATTTATGAAAAATTTACTAAAGAAAAAGCAATCCCTGGCGTATTTAAAATTTGCGATAGTATAAAATTCTTTTTTGAAAAAATTTATTATAGAAAAGGCAATCCCTGGCCTATTTAAAATTTGCGACAGCAAAAAATGATTTTTTACAAAATAAACAATAGAAAAGGCAATCCCTGGCGTATTTAAAATTTGCGACAGTATAAAATAATTTTTTGAAAAATTTACTATAGAAAAGGCAATCCCTGGCGTATTTAAAATTTGCTACAGTATAAAATTATTTTTTGTAAAATTTACTATAGAAAAGGCAATCCCTGGCGTATTTAAAATTTGCGACAGTATAAAATTAATTTTTGAAAAATTTAGTATAGAAAAGGCAATCCCTGCCGTAATTAAAATTTGCGACAATAAAAAATTATTTTTTGCAAAATTTACTATAGAAAAGGGAATCCCTGGCATATGTAATATTTGCGACAGTATAAAATTATTTTTGCAAAATTTACTATAGAAAAGGCAATCCCTGGCGTATTTAAAATTTGCGACAGTAAAAAATTATTTTTTGAATAATTTACTATAGAAAAGGCAATCCCTGGCGTATTTAAAATTTGCGATAGTATAAATTTTTTTTTGAATAATTTACTATAGAAGAGGCAATTCCTGGCGTATTTAAAATTTGCGACAGTAAAAAATTATTTTTTGCTAAATTTACTATAGAAAAGGCAATCCTGGAGTATTTAAAATTTGCAACAGTAAAAAATTAATTTTTGAAAAATCTACTATAGAAAAGGCAATCCATGGCGTATTTAAAATTTGCGAGAGTAAAAAAATTATTTTTTGAATAATTTACTATAGAAAAGGCAGTCCTTGGCGCAATTAAAATTTGCGACAGTATAAAATTAATTTTGAAAAATTTACTATAGAAAAGGCAATCCCTGGCGTATTTAAAATTTGCGACAGTATAAATTTTTTTTTGAAAAATTTACTATAGAAAAGGCAATCCCTGGCGCAATTAAATTTTGCGACAGTATAAAATTAATTTTTGAAAAATTTACTATAGAAAATGCAATCCCTGGCTTATTTAAAATTTGCGACAGTAAAAAATTATTTTTTGCAAAATTTAGATTAGAAAAGGCAATCCCTAGCGTATTTAAAATTTGCGACAGTAAAAAATTAATTTTTGCAAAATTTACTATAGAACAGGCAATCCCTGGCACATTTAAAATTTCCGACAGTAAAAAATTAATTTTGAAAAATTTACTATAGAAAAGGCAATCCCTGACGTATTTAAAATTTGCGACAGTATAAAATTATTTTTGAAAAATTTACTATAGAAAAGGCAATCCCTGGCGTATTTAAAATTTGCGACAGTACAAAATTAATTTTTGAAAAATTTACTATAGAAAAGGCAATCCCTGCCGTAATTAAAATTTGCGACAGTAAAAAATTAATGTTTGCAAAATTTACTATAGAAAAGGCAATCCCTGGAGTATTTAAAATTTTCGACAGTATAAATTTTTTTTTTGAATAATTTACTATAGAAAAGGCAATCCCTGGCGTATTTTATATTTGCGACAGTAAAAAATTATTTTTTTGCAAACTTTACTATAGAAAAGGCAGTCCCTGGCGTATTTAAAATTTGCGACAGTAAAAAATTAATTTTTGAAAAATCTACTATAGAAAAGGCAATCCCTGGCGTATTTAAAATTTGCGGCAGTAAAAAATTATTTTTTGAATAATTTACTATAGAAAAGGCAATCCCTGGCGTATTTAAAATTTGCGACAGTAAAAAATTAAAATTAATTTATGAAAAATTTACTATAGAAAAAGCAATCCCTGGCGTATTTAAAATTTGCGATAGTATAAAATTATTTTTGAAAAATTTACTATAGAAAAGGCAATCCTTGGCGTATTTAAAATTTGCGACAGCAAAAAATGATTTTTTACAAAATTAACTATAGAAAAGGCAATCCCTGGCGTATTTAAATTAGCGACAGTACAAAATTATTTTTTTAAAAACTTACTATAGAAAAGGCAATCCCTGGCGTATTTAAAATTTGCAAAAGTACAAAATTATTTTTTGAAAAATTTACTATAGAAAAAGGCAATGCCTGGCGTATTTAAAATTTCCGACAGTAAAAAAATAATTTATGAAAAATTTACTAAAGAAAAAGCAATCCCTGGCGTATTTAAAATTTGCGATAGTATAAAATTCTTTTTTGAAAAATTTATTATAGAAAAGGCAATCCCTGGCCTATTTAAAATTTGCGACAGCAAAAAATGATTTTTTACAAAATAAACAATAGAAAAGGCAATCCTTGGCGTATTTAAAATTTGCGACAGTATAAAATAAATTTTTGAAAAATTTGCTATAGAAAAGGCAATCCCTGGCGTATTTAAAATTTGCTACAGTATAAAATTATTTTTTGTAAAATTTACTATAGAAAAGGCAATCCCTGGCGTATTTAAAATTTGCGACAGTATAAAATTAATTTTTGAAAAATTTAGTATAGAAAAGGCAATCCATGCCGTTATTAAAATTTGCGACAATAAAAAATTATTTTTTGCAAAATTTACTATAGAAAAGGCAATCCTTGGCGTATTTAAAATTTGCGACAGCAAAAAATGATTTTTTACAAAATTAACTATAGAAAAGGCAATCCCTGGCGTATTTAAAATTTGCGACAGTACAAAATTATTTTTTGAAAAATTTACTATAGAAAAGGCAATCCCAGGCGTATTTAAAAGTTCCGACAGTATAAAATTATTTTTTTGAATAATTTACTATAGAAAAGGCAATCCGTGGCGTATTTAAAATTTGCGACAGCAAAAAATTATTTTTTACAAAATTTGCTACAGAAAGTACGAAAGTACAAAATTATTTTTTGAAAAATTTACTATAGAAAAGGCAATCCCTGGCGTATTTAAAATTTCCGACTGTAAAAAATTAATTTATGAAAAATTTACTAAAGAAAAAGCAATCCTTGGCGTATTTAAAATTTTCGATAGTATAAAATTCTTTTTTGAAAAATTTACTATAGAAAAGGCAATCCCTGGCGTATTTAAAATTTGCGACAGCAAAAAATGATTTTGTACAAAATAAACTATAGAAAAGGCAATCCCTGGCGTATTTAAAATTTGCGACAGTACAAAATTATTTTTTGAAAAATTTACTATAGAAAAGGCAATCACTAGCGTATTTAAAATTTGCGACAGTAAAAAATTTTTTTTTTGAATAATTTACTATAGAAAAGGCAATCCCTGGCGTATTTAAAATTTGCGACAGCAAAAAATTATTTTTTACAAAATTTGCTAGAGAAAAGGCAATCCCTGGCGTATTTAAAACTTGCGGCAGTACAAAATTATTTTTTGAAAAATTTACTGTAGAAAAGGCAAAACCTGGCGTATTTAAAATTTGCGACAGTATAAAATTATTTTTTGAATAATTTACTATAGAAAAGGCAATCCCTGGCGTAATTAAAATTTGCGACTGTAAAAAATTAATTTTTGAAAAATTTACTATAGAAAAGGCAATCCCTGGCGTAATAAAAATTTGCGACTGCAAGAAATTATTTTTTGAATAATTTACTATAGAATAGGCAAAAGCCTGGCCTATCTAATATTTGCGACAGTACAAAATTAATTTTTGAAAAATTTACTATAGAAAAGGCAATACCTGGCGTATTTAAAATTTGCGACAGTAAAAAATTATTTTTTGCAAAATTTACTATAGAAAAGGCAATCCCTGGCGTAATTAAATTTGCGACAGCAAAAAATTATTTCTTGAAAAATATATAATAGAAACGGCAATCCCTGGCGTATTTAAAATTTGCGACAGTAAAAAATTATTTTTTGCAAAATTTACTATATAAAAGGCAATCCCTGGCGTAATTAAATTTGCGACAGCAAAAAAGTATATTTTGAAAAATTTACTGTAGAAAAGGCAGTCCCTGGCGCAATTAAAATTTTCGAGAGTATAGAATTAATTTTTGAAAAATTTACTATAGAAAAGGCAATCCCTGACGTATTTAAAATTTGCGACAGTATAAAATTTTTTTTTGAATACTATAGAAAAGGTAATCCCTGGCGTATTTAAAATTTGCGACAGTAAAAAATTAATTTCTGAAAATTTTGCTATAGAAAAGGCAATCCCAGGCGTATTTAAAATTTGCGACAGTAAAAAATTATTTTTTGCAAAATTTACTATAGAAAAGGCAATCCCTGGCGTATTTAAAATTTGCGACAGTATAAAATTATTTTTTTGAAAAATTTACTATAGAAAAGGCAATCCCTGGCGCAATCAAAATTTGCGAGAGTATAAAATTAATTTTTGAAAAATTTACTATAGAAAAGGCAACCCCTGGCGTATTTAAAATTTGCGACAGTAAAAAATTAATTTCTGAAAATTTTGCTATAGAAAAGGCAATCCCAGGCGTATTTAAAATTTGCGACAGTAAAAAATTATTTTTTGCAAAATTTACTATAGAAAAGGCAATCCCTGGCGTATTTAAAATTTGCGACAGTATAAAATTATTTTTTTGAAAAATTTACTATAGAAAAGGCAATCCCTGGCGTATTTAAAATTTGCGACAGTATAAAATTAATTTTTGAAAAATTTACTATAGAAAAGGCAATCCCTGGCGTATTTAAAATTTGCGACAGTATAAAATTATTTTTTGTAAAATTTTCTATAGAAAAGGCAATCCTTGGCGTATTTAAAATTTGCGACAGTATAAAATTAATTTTTGAAAAATTTACTATAGGAAAGGCAATCCCTGGCGTAATTAAAATTTGCGACAGTAAAAAATTATTTTTTGCAAAATTTACTATAGAAAAGACAATCCCTGGCGTATTTAAAATTTGCGACAGTATAAAATTATTTTTTGAATAATTTACTATAGAAAAGGCAGTCCTTGCCGCAGTTAAAATTTGCGACAGTATAAAATTAATTTTTGAAAAATTTACTATAGAAAAGGCAATCCCTGGCGTATTTAAAATTTGCGACAGTATAACATTTTTTTTTGAAAAATTTACTACAGAAAAGGAAATCCCTGGCGCAATTAAATTTTGCGACAGTATAAAATTAATTTTTGAAAAATTTACTATAGAAAATGCACTCCCTGTCTTATTTAAAATTTGCGACAGTAAAAAATTATTTGTTGCATAATTTAGATTAGAAAAGGCAATCCCTGGCGCAATTAAAATTTGCGAGAGTATAAAATTAATTTTTGAAAATTTACTATAGAAAAGGCAATCACTGGCGTATTTAAAATTTGCGACAGTATAAATTTTTTTTTTGAATAATTTACTATACAAAAGGCAATCCCTGGCGTTTTTAAAATTTGCGACAGTATAAAATTAATTTTTGAAAAATTTACTATAGGAAAGGCAATCCCTGGCGTAATTAAATTTGCGACAGTAAAAAATTATTTTTTGCAAAATTTACTATAGAAAAGACAATCCCTGGCGTATTTAAAATTTGCGACAGTATAAAATTATTTTTTGAATAATTTACTATAGAAAAGGCAGTCCTTGCCGCAGTTAAAATTTGCGACAGTATAAAATTAATTTTTGAAAAATTTACTATAGAAAAGGCAATCCCTGGCGTATTTAAATTTTGCGACAGTAAAAAATTATTTTTTGCAAAATTTACTATAGAAAATGCAATCCCTGGCATATTTAAAATTTGCGACAGTATAAAATTATTTTTTGTAAAATTTTCTATAGAAAAGGCAATCCTTGGCGTATTTAAAATTTGCGACAGTATAAAATTAATTTTTGAAAAATTTACTATAGGAAAGGCAATCCCTGGCGTAATTAAAATTTGCGACAGTAAAAAATTATTTTTTGCAAAATTTACTATAGAAAAGACAATCCCTGGCGTATTTAAAATTTGCGACAGTATAAAATTATTTTTTGTAAAATTTTCTATAGAAAAGGCAATCCTTGGCGTATTTAAAATTTGCGACAGTATAAAATTAATTTTTGAAAAATTTACTATAGGAAAGGCAATCCCTGGCGTAATTAAATTTGCGACAGTAAAAAATTATTTTTTGCAAAATTTACTATAGAAAAGACAATCCCTGGCGTATTTAAAATTTGCGACAGTATAAAATTATTTTTTGAATAATTTACTATAGAAAAGGCAGTCCTTGCCGCAGTTAAAATTTGCGACAGTATAAAATTAATTTTTGAAAAATTTACTATAGAAAAGGCAATCCCTGGCGTATTTAAATTTTGCGACAGTAAAAAATTATTTTTTGCAAAATTTACTATAGAAAATGCAATCCCTGGCATATTTAAAATTTGCGACAGTAAAAAATTAATTTTTGAAAAATTTACTATAGAAAAGCAATCCCTGGCGTATTTAAAATTTGCGACAGTAAAAAATTATTTTTTGAATAATTTACTATACAAAAGGCAATCCCTGGCGTTTTTAAAATTTGCGACAGTAAAAAATTAATTTATGAAAAATTTACTATAGAAAAAGCAATTCCTAGCGTATTTAAAATTTGCGATAGTATAAAATTATTTTTTGAAAAATTTACTATAGAAAAGGCAATCCTTGGCGTATTTAAAATTTGCGACAGCAAAAAATGATTGTTTACAAAATTATCTATAGAATAGGCAATCCCTGGCGTATTAAAAATTTGCGACAGTACAAAATTATTTTTTGAAAAATTTACTATAGAAAAGGCAATCACTGGCGTATTTAAAATTTGCGACAGTAAAAAATTATTTTTTGAATAATTTACTATAGAAAAGCCAATACCTGTCGTATTTAAAATTTGCGACAGTAAAAAATTAATTTTTGAAAAATTTGCTATAGAAAAGGCAATCCCTGGCGTATTTAAAATTTGCAACAGTAAAAAATTATTTTTTACAAATTTGTTACAGAAAAGGCAATCCTGGCGTATTTAAAATTTGCGAGAGTACAAAATTATTTTTTGAAAAATTTGCTATAGAAAAGGCAATCCCTGGCGTATTTAAAATTTGCGACAGTAAAAAATTATTTTTTGAATAATTTACTATAGAAAAGGCAATCCCTGGCGTATTTAAAATTTGCGACAGTAAAAAATTAATTTCTGAAAATTTTGCTATAGAAAAGGCAATCCCAGGCGTATTTAAAATTTGCGACAGTAAAAAATTATTTTTTGCAAAATTTACTATAGAAAAGGCAATTTCTGGCGTATTTAAAATTTGCGACAGCAAAAAATTATTTTTTGAATAATTTACTATAGAAAAGGCAATCCTTGGCGCAATTAAAATTTGCGAGAGTATAAAATTAATTTTTGAAAATTTACTATAGAAAAGGCAATCCCTGGCGTATTTAAAATTTGCGACAGTATAAAATTTTTTTTTGAAAAATTTACTATAGAAAAGGAAATCCCTGGCGCAATTAAATTTTGCGACAGTATAAAATTAATTTTTGAAAAATTTACTATAGAAAATGCACTCCCTGGCTTATTTAAAATTTGCGACAGTAAAAAATTATTTGTTGCAAAATTTAGATTAGAAAAGGCAGTCCCTGGCGTATTTAAAATTTGCGACAATAAAAAATTATTTTTTGAATAATTTACTATAGAGGAGTCAATCCCTGGCGCAATTAAAATTTCCGACAGTACAAAATTATTTTTTGAAAAATTCACTATAGAAAAGGCAATCCCTGGCGTATTTAAAATTTGCGACAGTAAAAAATTATTTTTTGCAAAATTTACTGTAGAAAAGGCAATCCCTGGCGTAATTAAAATTTGCGACAGCAAAAAATTATTTTTTGAAAAATTTACTATAGAAAAGGCAATCCTTGGCGCAATTAAAATTTGCGAGAGTATAAAATTAATTTTTGAAAATTTACTATAGAAAAGGCAATCCCTGGCGTATTTAAAATTTGCGACAGTATAAAATTTTTTTTTGAATTATTTACTATAGAAAAGGCAATCCCTGGCGTATTTAAATTTTGCGACAGTAAAAAATTATTTTTTGCAAAATTTACTATAGAAAATGCAATCCCTGGCATATTTAAAATTTGCGACAGTAAAAAATTAATTTTTGAAAAATTTACTATAGAAAAGCAATCCCTGGCGTATTTAAAATTTGCGACAGTAAAAAATTATTTTTTGAATAATTTACTATACAAAAGGCAATCCCTGGCGTATTTAAAATTTGCGACAGTAAAAAATTAATTTATGAAAAATTTACTATAGAAAAAGCAATCCCTGGCGTATTTAAAATTTGCGATAGTATAAAATTATTTTTTGAAAAATTTACTATAGAAAAGGCAATCCTTGGCGTATTTAAAATTTGCGACAGCAAAAAATGATTTTTTACAAAATTAACTATAGAAAAGGCAATCCCTGGCGTATTAAAAATTTGCGACAGTACAAAATTATTTTTTGAAAAATTTATTATAGAAAAGGCAATCCGTGGCGTATTTAAAATTTGCGACAGTAAAAAATTATTTTTTGAATAATTTACTATAGAAAAGCCAATCCCTGGCGTATTTAAAATTTGCGACAGTAAAAAATTAATTTTTGAAAAATTTGCTATAGAAAAGGCAATCTCTGGCGTATTTAAAATTTGCGACAGTAAAAAATTATTTTTTGCAAAATTTACTATAGAAAAAGCAATCCCTGGCGAATTTAAAATTTGCGACAGTAAAAAATTATTTTTTGAAAAATTTACTATAGAAAAGGCAATCCATGACGTATTTAAAATTTGCGTCAGTATAAAATTATTTTTTGAAAAATTTACTATAAAAAAGGCAATCCCTGGAGTATTTAAAATTTGCGACAGTATAAAATTAATTTTTGAAAATTTTACTATAGAAAAGGCAATCCCTGGCGTATTTAATATTTGAGACAGTATAAAATTATTTTTTGAAAATTTTACTAAAGAAAACGCAATCCCTGGCGTAATTAAAATTTGCGACAGTAAAAAATTAATTTTTGAAAAATTTACTATAGAAAAGGCAATCCCTGGCGTAATTAAAACTTTCGATAGCAAAAAATTATTTTTTGAAAAATTTACTATAGAAAAGGCAATCGCTGGCGCAGTTAAAATTTGCGACAGTATAAAATTAAATTTTGAAAAATTTACGATAGAAATGGAAATCCCTGGCGTATTTAGAATTGGCGACAATAAAAAATTAATTTTTGAAAAATTTACTATAGAAAAGGCAATCCCTGGCGTAATTAAAATTTGCGATAGCAAAAAATTATTTTTTGAAAAATTTACTATAGAAATGGCAATCCCTGGCGCAATTAAATTTTGCGACAGTATAAAATTAATTTTTGAAAAATTTACTATAGAAAATGCAATCCCTGGCTTATTTAAAATTTGCGACAGTAAAAAATTATTTTTTGCAAAATTTAGATTAGAAAAGGCAATCCTTGGCGTATTTAAAATTTGCGACAGTAAGAAATTATTTTTTGAATAATTTACTATAGAAAAGGCAGTCCCTGGCGCAATTAAAATTTGCGACAGTACAAAATTAATTTTTGAAAAATTTACTATAGAAAAGGCAATCCCTAGCGCAATTAAAATTTGCGACAGTATAAAATTAATTTTTGAAAATCTACTATAGAAAAGGCAATCCTTGGCGTATTTAAAATGTGCGACAGTATAAAATTATTTTTTGCAAAATGTACTATAGAAAAGGCAATCCCTGGCGTATTTGAAATTTGCGATATTAAAAAATAATTTTTTGCAAAATTTACTATAGAAAAGGCAATCCCTGGTGTATTTAAAATTTGCGACAGTATAAAATTAATTTTTGAAAAATTAACTATAGAAAAGGCAATCCCTGGCGTATTTAAAATTTGCGACAGTAAAAAATTATTTTTTGCAAAATTTACTGTAGAAAAGGCAATCCCTGGCGTAATTAAAATTTGCGACAGCAAAAAATTATTTTTTGAAAAATTTACTATAGAAAAGGCAATCCCTGGCGCAATTAAAATTTGCGACAGTATAAAATTAATTTTTGAAAATCTACTATAGAAAAGGCAATCCTTGGCGTATTTAAAATGTGCGACAGTATAAAATTATTTTTTGCAAAATGTACTATAGAAAAGGCAATCCCTGGCGTATTTGAAATTTGCGATATTAAAAAATAATTTTTTGCAAAATTTACTATAGAAAAGGCAATCCCTGGTGTATCTAACATTTGCGACAGTATAAAATTAATTTTTGAAAAATTTACTATAGAAAAGGCAATCCCTGGCGTATTTAAAATTTGCGACACTATAAAATTATTTTTTGAAAAGTTTACTGTAGAAAAGGCAATCCCTGGCGCAATTAAAATTTGCGACAGTATAAAATTAATTTTTGAAAAATTTACTATAGAAAACGCAATTCCTGGCGTATTTAAAATTTGCGACGGTAAAAAATTAATTTTTGAGAAATTTACTATAGAAAAGGCAATACCTGGCGTATTTAAAGTTTGCGAAAGTAAAAATTAATTTTTGAAAAATTTTCTGTAGAAAAGGCAATCCCTGGCGTATTTAAAATTTGCGACAGTAAAAAATTATTTGTTGAAAAATTTACTATAGAAAAGGCAATCCCTGGCGTATTTAAAATTTGCGACAGTAAAAAATTATTTTTTGAATATTTTACTATAGAATAGGCAATCCTTGGCGTATTTAAAATGTGCGACAGTATAAAATTATTTTTTGCAAAATGTACTATAGAAAAAGCAATCCCTGGCGTATTTAAAATTTGCGATAGTAAAAAATAATTTTTTGCAAAATTTACTATAGAAAAGGCAATACCTGGCGTATTTAAAATTTGCGACAGTACAAAATTAATTTTTGAAAAATTTACTATAGAAAAGGCAATCCCTGGCGTATTTAAAATTTGCGAGACTACAAAATTATTTTTTGAAAAGTTTACTATAGAAAAGGCAATCCCTGGCGCAATTAAAATTTGCGACAGTAAAAAATTATTTTTTGAATAATTTACTATAGAAAAGCCAATACCTGTCGTATTTAAAATTTGCGACAGTAGAAAATTAATTTTTGAAAAATTTGGTATAGAAAAGGCAATCCCTGGCGTATTTAAAATTTGCGACAGTAAACAATTATTTTTTACAAATTTGTTACAGAAAAGGCAATCCTGGCGTATTTAAAATTTGCGAGAGTACAAAATTATTTTTTGAAAAATTTGCTATAGAAAAGGCAATCCCTGGCGTATTTAAAATTTGCGACAGTAAAAAATTATTTTTTGAATAATTTACTATAGAAAAGGCAATCCCTGGCGTATTTAAAATTTGCGACAGTAAAAAATTAATTTCTGAAAATTTTGCTATAGAAAAGGCAATCCCAGGCGTATTTAAAATTTGCGACAGTAAAAAATTATTTTTTGCAAAATTTACTATAGAAAAGGCAATTTCTGGCGTATTTAAAATTTGCGACAGTATAAAATTATTTTTTTGAAAAATTTACTATAGAAATGGCAATCCCTGGCGTATTTAAAATTTGCGACAGTATAAAATTAATTTTTGAAAAATTTACTATAGAAAAGGCAATCCCTGGCGTATTTAAAATTTCCGACAGTATAAAATTATTTTTTGTAAAATTTTCTATAGAAAAGGCAATCCCTGGCGTATTTAAAATTTGCGACAGTATAAAATTAATTTTTGAAAAATTTACTATAGGAAAGGCAATCCCTGGCGTAATTAAAATTTGCGACAGTAAAAAATTATTTTTTGCAAAATTTACTATAGAAAAGACAATCCCTGGCGTATTTAAAATTTGCGACAGTATAAAATTATTTTTTGAATAATTTACTATAGAAAAGGCAGTCCTTGGCGCAATTAAAATTTGCGACAGTATAAAATTAATTTTTGAAAAATTTACTATAGAAAAGGCAATCCCTGGCGTATTTAAAATTTGCGACAGTATAACATTTTTTTTTGAAAAATTTACTATAGAAAAGGAAATCCCTGGCGCAATTAAATTTTGCGACAGTATAAAATTAATTTTTGAAAAATTTACTATAGAAAATGCACTCCCTGGCTTATTTAAAATTTGCGACAGTAAAAAATTATTTGTTGCAAAATTTAGATTAGAAAAGGCAATCCCTGGCGTATTTAAAATTTGCGACAGTAAAAAATTATTTTTTGAATAATTTACTATAGAGGAGGCAATCCCTGGCGCAATTAAAATTTCCGACAGTACAAAATTATTTTTTGAAAAATTTACTATAGAAAAGGCAATCCCTGGCGTTTTTAAAATTTGCGACAGTAAAAAATTATTTTTTGCAAAATTTACTGTAGAAAAGGCAATCCCTGGCGTAATTAAAATTTGCGACAGCAAAAAATTATTTTTTGAAAAATTTACTATAGAAAAGGCAATCCCTGGCGCAATTAAAATTTGCGAGAGTATAAAATTAATTTTTGAAAATTTACTATAGAAAAGGCAATCCATGGCGTATTTAAAATTTGCGACAGTATAAAATTTTTTTTTGAATAATTTACTATAGAAAAGGCAATCCCTGGCGTATTTAAATTTTGCGACAGTAAAAAATTATTTTTTGCAAAATTTACTATAGAAAATGCAATCCCTGGCATATTTAAAATTTGCGACAGTAAAAAATTATTTTTTGAATAATTTACTATAGAAAAGCCAATACCTGTCGTATTTAAAATTTGCGCCAGTAAAAAATTAATTTTTGAAAAATTTGCTATAGAAAAGGCAATCCCTGGCGTATTTAAAATTTGCGACAGTAAAAAATTATTTTTTACAAATTTGTTACAGAAAAGGCAATCCTGGCGTATTTAAAATTTGCGAGAGTACAAAATTATTTTTTGAAAAATTTGCTATAGAAAAGGCAATCCCTGGCGTATTTAAAATTTGCGACAGTAAAAAATTATTTTTTGAATAATTTACTATAGAAAAGGCAATCCCTGGCGTATTTAAAATTTGCGACAGTAAAAAATTAATTTCTGAAAATTTTGCTATAGAAAAGGCAATCCCAGGCTTATTTAAAATTTGCGACAGTAAAAAATTATTTTTTTCAAAATTTACTATAGAAAAGGCAATTTCTGGCGTATTTAAAATTTGCGACAGTATAAAATTATTTTTTTGAAATATTTACTATAGAAATGGCAATCCCTGGCGTATTTAAAATTTGCGACAGTATAAAATTAATTTTTGAAAAATTTACTATAGAAAAGGCAATCCCTGGCGTATTTAAAATTTGGGACAGTATAAAATTATTTTTTGTAAAATTTTCTATAGAAAAGGCAATCCCTGGCGTATTTAAAATTTGCGACAGTATAAAATTAATTTTTGAAAAATTTACTATAGGAAAGGCAATCCCTGGCGTAATTAAAATTTGCGACAGTAAAAAATTATTTTTTGCAAAATTTACTATAGAAAAGACAATCCCTGGCGTATTTAAAATTTGCGACAGTATAAAATTATTTTTTGAATAATTTACTATAGAAAAGGCAGTCCTTGCCGCAATTAAAATTTGCGACAGTATAAAATTAATTTTTGAAAAATTTACTATAGAAAAGGCAATCCCTGGCGTATTAAAAATTTGCGACAGTATAAAATTTTTTTTTGAAAAATTTACTATAGAAAAGGAAATCCCTGGCGCAATTAAATTTTGCGACAGTATAAAATTAATTTTTGAAAAATTTACTATAGAAAATGCACTCCCTGGCTTATTTAAAATTTGCGACAGTAAAAAATTATTTGTTGCAAAATTTAGATTAGAAAAGGCAATCCCTGCCGTATTTAAAATTTGCGACAGTAAAAAATTATTTTTTGAATAATTTACTATAGAGGAGGCAATCCCTGGCGCAATTAAAATTTCCGACAGTACAAAATTATTTTTGAAAAATTTACTATAGAAAAGGCAATCCCTGGCGTATTTAAAATTTGCGACAGTAAAAAATTATTTTTTGCAAAATTTACTGTAGAAAAGGCAATCTCTGGCGTAATTAAAATTTGCGACAGCAAAAAATTATTTTTTGAAAAATTTACTATAGAAAAGGCAATCCCTGGCGCAATTAAAATTTGCGAGAGTATAAAATTAATTTTTGAAAATTTACTATAGAAAAGGCAATCCCTGGCGTATTTAAAATTTGCGACAGTATAAAATTTTTTTTTGAATAATTTACTATAGAAAAGGCAATCCCTGGCGTATTTAAATTTTGCGACAGTAAAAAATTATTTTTTGCAAAATTTACTATAGAAAATGCAATCCCTGGCATATTTAAAATTTGCGAAAGTAAAAAATTAATTTTTGAAAAATTTACTATAGAAAAGCAATCCCTGGCGTATTTAAAATTTGCGACAGTAAAAAATTATTTTTTGAATAATTTACTATACAAAAGGCAATCCCTGGCGTATTTAAAATTTGCGACAGTAAAAAATTAATTTATGAAAAATTTACTATAGAAAAAGCAATCCCTGGCGTATTTAAAATTTGCGATATTATAAAATTATTTTTTGAAAAATTTACTATAGAAAAGGCAATCCTTGGCGTATTTAAAATTTGCGACAGCAAAAAATGATTTTTTACAAAATTAACTATAGAAAAGGCAATCCCTGGCGTATTAAAAATTTGCGACAGTACAAAATTATTTTTTGAAAAATTTATTATAGAAAAGGCAATCCGTGGCGTATTTAAAATTTGCGACAGTAAAAAATTATTTTTTGAATAATTTACTATAGAAAAGCCAATCCCTGGCGTATTTAAAATTTGCGACAGTAAAACATTAATTTTTGAAAAATTTGCTATAGAAAAGGCAATCTCTGGCGTATTTAAAATTTGCGAGAGTAAAAAATTATTTTTTGCAAAATTTACTATAGAAAAGGCAATCCATGACGTATTTAAAATTTGCGACAGTATAAAATTATTTTTTGAAAAATTTACTATAAAAAAGGCAATCCCTGGAGTATTTAAAATTTGCGACAGTATAAAATTAATTTTTGAAAATTTTACTATAGAAAAGGCAATCCCTGGCGTATTTAAAATTTGAGACAGTATAAAATTATTTTTTGAAAAATTTACTAAAGAAAACGCAATCCCTGGCGTAATTAAAATTTGTGACAGTAAAAAATTAATTTTTGAAAAATTTACTATAGAAAAGGCAATCCCTGGCGTAATTAAAACTTTCGATAGCAAAAAATTAATTTTTGAAAAATTTACTATAGAAAAGGCAATCGCTGGCGCAATTAAAATTTGCGACAGTATAAAATTAATTATTGAAAAATTTACGATAGAAAAGGAAATCCCTGGCGTATTTAGAATTGGCGACAATAAAAAATTAATTTTTGAAAAATTTACTATAGAAAAGGCAATCCCTGGCGTAATTAAAATTTGCGATAGCAAAAAATTATTTTTTGAAAAATTTACTATAGAAATGGCAATCCCTTGCGCAATTAAATTTTGCGACAGTATAAAATTAATTTTTGAAAAATTTACTATAGAAAATGCAATCCCTGGCTTATTTAAAATTTGCGAGAGTAAAAAATTATTTTTTGCAAAATTTAGATTAGGCGTATTTAAAATTTGCGACAGTAAAAAATTATTTTTTGAATAATTTACTATAGAAAAGGCAGTCCCTGGCGCAATTAAAATTTGTGACAGTACAAAATTAATTTTTGAAAAATTTACTATAGAAAAGGCAATCCCTGGCGTATTTAAAATTTGCGACAGTAAACAATTATTTTTTGCAAAATTTACTGTAGAAAAGGCAATCCCTGGCGTAATTAAATTTTGCGACAGCAAAAAATTATTTTTTGAAAAATTTACTATAGAAAAGGCAATCCCTGGCGCAATTAAAATTTGCGACAGTATAAAATTAATTTTTGAAAATCTACTATAGAAAAGGCAATCCTTGGCGTATTTAAAATGTGCGACAGTATAAAATTATTTTTTGCAAAATGTACTATAGAAAAGGCAATCCCTGGCGTATTTGAAATTTGCGATATTAAAAAATAATTTTTTGCAAAATTTACTATAGAAAAGGCAATCCCTGGTGTATTTAAAATTTGCGACAGTATAAAATTAATTTTTGAAAAATTTACTATAGAAAAGGCAATCCCTGGCGTATTTAAAATTTGCGACACTATAAAATTATTTTTTGAAAAGTTTACTACAGAAAAGGCAATCCCTGGCGCAATTAAAATTTGCGACAGTATAAAATTAATTTTTGAAAAATGTACTATAGAAAACGCAATTCCTGGCGTATTTAAAATTTGCGACGGTAAAAAATTAATTTTTGAGAAATTTACTATAGAAAAGGCAATACCTGGCGTATTTAAAGTTTGCGAAAGTAAAAATTAATTTTTGAAAAATTTTCTGTAGAAAAGGCAATCCCTGGCGTATTTAAAATTTGCCACAGTAAAAAATTATTTGTTGAAAAATTTACTATAGAAAAGGCAATCCCTGGCGTATTTAAAATTTGCGACAGTAAAAAATTATTTTTTGAATATTTTACTATAGAAAAGGCAATCCTTGGCGTATTTAAAATGTGCGACAGTATAAAATTATTTTTTGCAAAATGTACTATAGAAAAAGCAATCCCTGGCGTATTTAAAATTTGCGATAGTAAAAAATAATTTTTTGCAAAATTTACTATAGAAAAGGCAATCCCTGGCGTATTTAAAATTTGCGACAGTATAAAATTAATTTTTGAAAAATTTACTATAGAAAAGGCAATCCCTGGCGTATTTAAAATTTGCGAGACTATAAAATTATTTTTTGAAAAGTTTACTATAGAAAAGGCAATCCCTGGCGCAATTAAAATTTGCGACTGTATAAAATTAATTTTTGAAAAATTTACTATAGAAAACGCAATTCCTGGCGTATTTAAAATTTGCGACGGTAAAAAATTAATTTTTGAGAAATTTACTATAGAAAAGGCAATCCCTGGCGTATTTAAAGTTTGCGAAAGTAAAAAATTAATTTTTGAAAAATTTACTATAGAAAAGGCAATCCATGACGTATTTAAAATTTGCGACAATTTAAAATTAATTTTTGAAAAATTTACTATAGAAAAGGCAATCCCTGGCGTATTTAAAATTTGCGACAGTAAAAAATTAATTTTTGAAAAATTTACTATAGAAAAGGCAATCCCTGGCGTATTTAAAATTTGCGACAGTAAAAAATTATTTTTTGTAAAATTTACTATAGAAAAGCAAACCCTGGCGTATTTAAAATTTGCGACAGTATAAAATTATTTTTTGAGAAATTTGCTATTGAAAAGGCAATTTCTGGCGTATTTAAAATTTGCGACAGTATAAAATTATTTTTTGAAAAATTTACTATAGAAAAGGCAATCCCTGGCGAATTTAAAATTTGCGAAAGTAAAAAATTATTTTTTGAAAAATTTACTATAGAAAAGGCAATCCCTGGCGTATTTAAAATTTGCGACAGTATAAAATTATTTTTTGAATAATTTACTATAGAAATGGCAATCCCTGGCGTAATTAAAATTTGCGACAGTAAAAAATTAATTTTTGAAAAATTTACTATAGAAAAGGCAATCCCTGGCGTAATTAAAATATGCGACAGTATAAAAAGTATTTTTTGTAAAATTTACTATAGAAAAGGCAATCCCTGGCGTATTTAAAATTTGCGACAGTATAAAATTATTTTTTGCAAAATTTACAATAGAAAAGGCTATCCCTGGCGTATTTAAAATTTGCGACATTATAAAATTAATTTTTAAAAATTTACTATAGAAAAGGCAATCCCTGGCGTTTTTAAAATTTGCGAAAGTAAAAAATTATTTTTTGAAAAATTTACTATAGAAAAGGCAATCCCTGGCGTATTTAAAATTTGCGACAGTATAAAATTATTTTTTGAATAATTTACTATAGAAATGGCAATCCCTGGCGTAATTAAAATTTGCGACAGTAAAAAATTAATTTTTGAAAAATTTACTATAGAAAAGGCAATCCCTGGCGTAATTAAAATATGCGACAGTATAAAATGTATTTTTTGTAAAATTTACTATAGAAAAGGCAATCCCTGGCGTATTTAAAATTTGCGACAGTAAAAAATTATTTTTTGAATAATTTACTATAGAAAAGGCAATCACTGGCGTATTTAAAATTTGCTACAGTAAAAAATTAATTTTTGAAAAATTTATTATAGAAAAGGCAATCCATGGCGTAATTAAACTTTGCGACAGTAAAAGATTAATTTTTGAAAAATTTACTATAGAAAAGGCAATCCCTGGCGTAATTAAAACTTGCGATAGCAAAAAATTATTTTTTGAAAAATTTACTATAGAAAAGACAATCGCTGGCGCAATTAAAATTTGCGACAGTATAAAATTAATTTTTGAAAAATTTACTATAGAAAAGGAAATCCCTGGCGTATTTAGAATTGGCGACAGTAAAAAATTAATTTTTGAAAAATTTACTATAGAAAAGGCAATCCCTGGCGTAATTAAAATTTGCGATAGCAAAAAATAATTTTTTGAAAAATTTACTATAGAAAAGGCAATCCCTGTCGCAATTAAATTTTGCGACAGTACAAAATTAATTTTTGAAAAATTTACTATAGAAAATGCAATCCCTGGCTTATTTAAAATTTGCGACAGCAAAAAATTATTTTTTGCAAAATTTAGATTAGAAAAGGCAATCCCTGTCGTATTTAAAATTTGCGACAGTAAAAAATTATTTTTTGAATAATTTACTATAGAAAAGGCAATCCCTGGCGCAATTAAAATTTGCGACAGTACAAAATTAATTTTTGAAAAATTTACTATAGAAAAGGCAATCCCTGGCGTATTTAAAATTTGCGACAGTAAAAAATTATTACTGTAGAAAAGGCAATCCCTGGCGTAATTAAAAATTTGCGACAGCAATGAATTATTTTTTGAAAAAATTACTATAGAAAAGGCAATCCGTGGCGCAATTAAAATTTGCGACAATATAAAATTAATTTTTGAAAATTTACTATAGAAAAGTCAATCCCTGGCGTATTTAAAATTTGCGACAGTAAAAAATAATTTTTTGCAAAATTTACTATAGAAAAGGCAATCCTTGGCGTATATAAAATTTGCGACAGTAAAAAATTATTTTTTGAATAATTTACTATAGAAAAGGCAATCCTTGGCGTATTTATAATGTGCGACAGTATAAAAATATTTTTTGAATAATTTACTATAGAAATGGCAATCCCTGGCGTAATTAAAATTTGCGACAGTAAAAAATTAATTTTTGAAAAATTTACTATAGAAAAGGCAATCCCTGGCGCAATTAAAATTTGCGACAGTATAAAATTAATTTTTGAAAAATTTACTATAGAAAAGGCAATCACTGGCGTAATTAAAATATGCGACAGTATAAAAAGTATTTTTTGTAAAATTTACTATAGAAAAGGCAATCCCTGGCGTATTTAAAATTTGCGACAGTATAAAATTATTTTTTGCAAAATTTACAATAGAAAAGGCTATCCCTGGCGTATTTAAAATTTGCGACATTATAAAATTAATTTTTAAAAATTTACTATAGAAAAGGCAATCCCTGGCGTTTTTAAAATTTGCGAAAGTAAAAAATTAATTTTTGAAAAATTGACTATAGAAAAGGCAATCCCTGGCGTATTTAAAATTTGCGAGAGCAAAAAATTATTTTTTACAAAATTTGCTACAGAAAAGGCAATCCCTGGCGTATTTAAAACTTGCGGCAGTACAAAATTATTTTTTGAAAAATTTACTATAGAAAAGGCAATCGTTGGCGCAATTAAAATTTGCGACAGTATAAATTAATTTTTGAAAAATTTACTATAGAAAAGGCAATCCCTGGCGTATTTAAAATTTGCGACAGTAAAAAATTAATTTTTGAAAAATTTACTATAGAAAAGGCAATCCCTGGCGTAATTAAAATTTGCGACAGCAAAAAATTATTTTTTGAAAAATTTACTATAGAAAAGGCAATCCCTGGCGCAATTAAAATTTGCGACAGTATAAAATTAATTTTTGAAAAATTTACTATAGAAAAGGCAATCCCTGGCTTATTTAAAATTTGCGGCAGTAAAAGATTATTTTTTGCAAAATTTAGATTAGAAAAGGCAATCCCTGGCGTATTTAAAATATAAACTTAATTTTTGAAAAATTTACTATAGAAAAGGCAATCCCTGGCGCAATTAATATTTGCGACAGTAAAAAATTAATTTTTGAAAAATTTATTATAGAAAAGGCAATCCATGGCGTAATTAAACTTTGCGACAGTAAAAGATTAATTTTTGAGAAATTTACTATAGAAAAGGCAATCCCTGGCGTAATTAAAACTTGCGATAGCAAAAATTTATTTTTTGAAAAATTTACTATAGAAAAGACAATCGCTGGCGCAATTAAAATTTGCGACAGTATAAAATTAATTTTTGCAAAATTTACTATAGAAAAGGAAATCCCTGGCGTATTTAGAATTGGCGACAGTAAAAAATTAATTTTTGAAAAATTTACTATAGAAAAGGCAATCCCTGGCGTAATTAAAATTTGCGATAGCAAAAAATTATTTTTTGAAAAATTTACTATAGAAAAGGCAATCCCTGTCGCAATTAAATTTTGCGACAGTACAAAATTAATTTTTGAAAAATTTACTATAGAAAATGCAATCCCTGGCTTATTTAAAATTTGCGACAGTAAAAAATTATTTTTTGCAAAATTTAGATTAGAAAAGGCAATCCCTGGCGTATTTAAAATTTGCGACAGTAAAAAATTATTTTTTGAATAATTTACTATAGAAAAGGCAACCTCTGGCGCAATTAAAATTTGCGACAGTACAAAATTAATTTTTGAAAAATTTACTATAGAAAATGCACTCCCTGGCTTATTTAAAATTTGCGACAGTAAAAAATTATTTGTTGCAAAATTTAGATTAGAAAAGGCAATCCCTGGCGTATTTACAGTAAAACATTATTTTAAATTAAAACGCAATCCCTGGCGTAATTAAAATTTGCGACAGTAAAAAATTAATTTTTGAAAAATTTACTATAGAAAAGGCAATCCCTGGCGTAATTAAAACTTTCGATAGCAAAAAATTATTTTTTGAAAAATTTACTATAGAAAAGGCAATCGCTGGCGCAATTAAAATTTGCGACAATATAAAATTAATTTTTGAAAAATTTACGATAGAAAAGGAAATCCCTGGCGTATTTAGAATTGGCGACAATAAAAAATTAATTTTTGAAAAATTTACTATAGAAAAGGCAATCCCTGGCGTAATTAAAATTTGCGATAGCAAAAAATTATTTTTTGAAAAATTTACTATAGAAATGGCAATCCCTGGCGCAATTAAATTTTGCGACAGTATAAAATTAATTTTTGAAAAATTTACTATAGAAAATGCAATCCCTGGCTTATTTAAAATTTGCGACAGTAAAAAATTATTTTTTGCAAAATTTAGATTAGAAAAGGCAATCCTTGGCGTATTTAAAATTTGCGACAGTAAAAAATTATTTTTTGAATAATTTACTATAGAAAAGGCAGTCCCTGGCGCAATTAAAATTTGCGACAGTACAAAATTAATTTTTGAAAAATTTACTATAGAAAAGGCAATCCCTGGCGTATTTAAAATTTGCGACAGTAAAAAATTATTTTTTGCAAAATTTACTGTAGAAAAGGCAATCCCTGGCGTAATTAAAATTTGCGACAGCAAAAAATTATTTTTTGAAAAATTTACTATAGAAAAGGCAATCCCTGGCGCAATTAAAATTTGCGACAGTATAAAATTAATTTTTGAAAATCTACTATA
Organism: Dioctria linearis; assembly: GCA_963930735.1. Classification (NCBI taxonomy): domain Eukaryota; kingdom Metazoa; phylum Arthropoda; class Insecta; order Diptera; family Asilidae; genus Dioctria; species Dioctria linearis. The sequence continues at coordinate 37,137 of CAWVNZ010000185.1, read as the reverse complement.
GAAAAGGCAATCCCTTGCGTGATTAAAATTTGCGACAGTATAAAATGTATTTTTTGTAAAATTTACTATAGAAAAGGCAATCCCTGGCGTATTTAAAATTTGCGACAGTAAAAAATTATTTTTTGAATAATTTACTATAGAAAAGGCAATCCCTGGCGTATTTAAAATTTGCTACAGTAAAAAATTAATTTTTGAAAAATTTATTATAGAAAAGTCAATCCATGGCGTAATTAAACTTTGCGACAGTAAAAGATTAATTTTTGAAAAATTTACTATAGAAAAGGCAATCCCTGGCGTAATTAAAACTTGCGATAGCAAAAAATTATTTTTTGAAAAATTTACTATAGAAAAGACAATCACTGGCGCAATTAAAATTTGCGACAGTATAAAATTAATTTTTGAAAAATTTACTATAGAAAAGGAAATCCCTGGCGTATTTAGAATTGGCGACAGTAAAAAATTAATTTTTGAAAAATTTACTATAGAAAAGGCAATCCCTGGCGTAATTAAAATTTGCGATAGCAAAAAATTATTTTTTGAAAAATTTACTATAGAAAAGGCAATCCCTGTCGCAATTAAATTTTGCGACAGTACAAAATTAATTTTTGAAAAATTTACTATAGAAAATGCAATCCCTGGCTTATTTAAAATTTGCGACAGTAAAAAATTATTTTTTGCAAAATTTAGATTAGAAAAGGCAATCCCTGGCGTATTTAAAATTTGCGACAGTAAAAAATTATTGTTTGAATAATTTACTGTAGAAAAGGCAATCCCTGGCGCAATTAAAATTTGCGACAATACAAAATTAATTTTTGAAAAATTTACTATAGAAAAGGCAATCCCTGGCGTATTTAAAATTTGCGACAGTAAAAAATTATTTTTTGCAAAATTTACTGTAGAAAAGGCAATCCCTGGCGTAATTAAAAATTTGCGACAGCAATAAATTATTTTTTGAAAAAATTACTATAGAAAAGGCAATCCGTGGCGCAATTAAAATTTGCGACAATATAAAATTAATTTTTGAAAATTTACTATAGAAAAGTCAATCCCTGGCGTATTTAAAATTTGCGACAGTAAAAAATAGTTTTTTGCAAAATTTACTATAGAAAAGGCAATCCCTGGCGTATATAAAATTTGCGACAGTAAAAAATTATTTTTTGAATAATTTACTATAGAAAAGGCAATCCTTGGCGTATTTAAAATGTGCGACAGTATAAAAATATTTTTTGAATAATTTACTATAGAAATGGCAATCCCTGGCGTAATTAAAATTTGCGACAGTAAAAAATTAATTTTTGAAAAATTTACTATAGAAAAGGCAATCCCTGGCGCAATTAAAATTTGCGACAGTATAAAATTAATTTTTGAAAAATTTACTATAGAAAAGGCAATCCCTGGCGTAATTAAAATATGCGACAGTATAAAAAGTATTTTTTGTAAAATTTACTATAGAAAAGGCAATCCCTGGCGTATTTAAAATTTGCGACAGTATAAAATTATTTTTTTGCAAAATTTACAATAGAAAAGGCTATCCCTGGCGTATTTAAAATTTGCGACATTATAAAATTAATTTTTAAAAATTTACTATAGAAAAGGCAATCCCTGGCGTTTTTAAAATTTGCGAAAGTAAAAAATTAATTTTTGAAAAATTTACTATAGAAAAGGCAATCCCTGGCGTATTTAAAATTTGCGACAGCAAAAAATTATTTTTTACAAAATTTGCTACAGAAAAGGCAATCCCTGGCGTATTTAAAACTTGCGGGAGTACAAAATTATTTTTTGAAAAATTTACTATAGAAAAGGCAATCGTTGGCGCAATTAAAATTTGCGACAGTATAAATTAATTTTTGAAAAATTTACTATAGAAAAGGCAATCCCTGGCGTATTTAAAATTTGCGACAGTAAAAAATTAATTTTTCAAAAATTTACTATATAAAAGGCGATCCCTGGCGTATTTAAAATTTGCGACAGTAAAAAATTATTTTTTGAATAATTTACTATAGAAAAGGCAATCCCTGACGTATTTAAAATTTGCGAAAGTAAAAAATTAATGTTTGAAAAATTTACTATAGAAAAGGCAATCCCTGGCGTATTTAAAATTTGCGACAGTAAAAAATTATTTTTTGAATAATTTACTATAGAAAAGGGAATCCCTGGCGTAATTAAAATTTGCGACAGTAAAAAATTAATTTTTGACAAATTTAATATAGAAAAGACAATCCCTTTCGTAATTAAAATTTGAGACAGGAAAAAATTATTTTTTGAAAAATTTACTATAGAAAAGGCAATCCGTGGCGTATTTAAAATTTGCGACAGTAAAAAATTAATTTTTGAAAAATTTACTATAGAAAAGGCAATCCCTGGATTATTTAAAATTTGCGACAGTAAAAAATTAATTTTTGAAAAATTTATTATAGAAAAGGCAATCACTGGCGTATTTAAAATTTGCGACAGTAAAAAATTATTTTTTGAATAATTTACTATAGAAAAGGCAATACCTGGCGTATTTAAAATTTGCGACAGTAAAAAATTAATTTTTGAAAAATTTACTATAGAAAAGGCAATCCCTGGCGCAATTAAAATTTGGTACAGTGAAAAATCAATTTTTGAAAAATTTACTATAGAAAGGCAATCCCTGGCGTATATTAAAATTTGCGACAGCAAAAGATTTTTTTTGAAAAATTTACTATAGAAAAGGCAATCCCTGGCGGAATTAAAATTTGCGACAGTATAAAATTAATTTTTGAAAAATTTACTATATAAAAGGAGATCCCTGACGTATTTAAAATTTGCGACAGTAAAAAATTAATTTTTGAAAAATTTACTATAGAAAAGACAATCCTTGGCGAATTTAAAATTTGCGACAATAAAAAAATATTTTTTGAAAAATTTACTATAGAAAAGGCAATCCCTGGCGCAATTAAAATTTGCGAGAGTAAAAAATTATTTTTTGAAAAATTTACTATAGAAAAGGCAATCCCTGGCGTATTTAAAATTTGCGACAGTAAAAAATTATTTTTTGCAAAATTTACTATAGAAAAGGCAATACCTGGCGTATTTAAAATTTGCGACAGTAAAAAATTAATTTTTGAAAAATTTACTATAGAAAAGGCAATCCTTCGCGCAATTAAAATTTGCTACAGTGAAAAATTAATTTTTGAAAAATTTACTATAGAAAGGCAATCCCTGGCGTATATTAAAATTTGCGACAGCAAAAGATTTTTTTTTGAAAAATTTACTATAGAAAAGGCAATCCCTGGCGGAATTAAAATTTGCGACAGTATAAAATTAATTTTTGAAAAATTTACTATATAAAAGGCGATCCCTGGCGTATTTAAAATTTGCGACAGTAAAAAATTATTTTTTGAATAATTTACTATAGAAAAGGCAATCCCTGACGTATTTAAAATTTGCGAAAGTAAAAAATTAATGTTTGAAAAATTTACTATAGAAAAGGCAATCCCTGGCGTAATTAAACTTTGCGAAAGTAAAATATTAATTTTTGAAAAATTTACTATAGAAAAGGCAATCCCTGGCGTAATTAAAACTTGCGATAGCAAAAAATTATTTTTTGAAAAATTTACTATAGAAAAGACAATCGCTGGCGCAATTAAAATTAGCGACAGTATAAAATTAATTTTTGAAAAATTTACTATAGAAAAGGAAATCCCTGGCGTATTTAGAATTGGCGACAGTAAAAAATTAATTTTTGAAAAATTTACTATAGAGAAGGCAATCCCTGGCGTAATTAAAATTTGCGATAGCAAAAAATTATTTTTTGAAAAATTTACTATAGAAAAGGCAATCCCTGTCGCAATTAAATTTTGCGATAGTACAAAATTAATTTTTGAAAAATTTACTATAGAAAATGCAATCCCTGGCTTATTTAAAATTTGCGACAGTAAAAAATTATTTTTTGCAAAAATTTAGATTAGAAAAGGCAATCCCTGGCGTATTTAAAATTTGCGACAGTAAAAAATTATTTTTTGCAAAATTTACTATAGAAAAGGCAATACCTGGCGTATTTAAAATTTGCGACAGTAAAAAATTAATTTTTGAAAAATTTACTATAGAAAAGGCAATCCTTCGCGCAATTAAAATTCGCTACAGTGAAAAATTAATTTTTGAAAAATTTACTATAGAAAGGCAATCCCTGGCGTATATTAAAATTTGCGACAGCAAAAGATTTTTTTTTGAAAAATTTACTATAGAAAAGGCAATCCCTGGCGGAATTAAAATTTGCGACAGTATAAAATTAATTTTTGAAAAATTTACTATATAAAAGGCGATCCCTGGCGTATTTAAAATTTGCGACAGTAAAAAATAATTTTTTGAATAATTTACTATAGAAAAGGCAATCCCTGACGTATTTAAAATTTGCGAAAGTAAAAAATTAATGTTTGAAAAATTTACTATAGAAAAGGCAATCCCTGGCGTATTTAAAATTTGCGACAGTAAAAAATTATTTTTTGAATAATTTACTATAGAAAAGGGAATCCCTGGCGTAATTAAAATTTGCGACAGTAAAAAATTAATTTTTGACAAATTTAATATAGAAAAGACAATCCCTTTCGTAATTAAAATTTGAGACAGGAAAAAATTATTTTTTGAAAAATTTACTATAGAAAAGGCAATCCGTGGCGTATTTAAAATTTGCGACAGTAAAAAATTAATTTTTGAAAAATTTACTATAGAAAAGGCAATCCCTGGCGTATTTAAAATTTGCGACAGTAAATAATTATTTTTTGCAAAATTTACTATAGAAAAGGCAATCCCTGGCGTATTTAAAATTTGCGACAGTAAAAAATTAATTTTTGAAAAATTTACTATAGAAAAGGCAATCCCTGGAGTATTTAAAATTTGCGACAGTAAAAAATTAATTTTTGAAAAATTTATTATAGAAAAGGCAATCACTGGCGTATTTAAAATTTGCGACAGTAAAAAATTATTTTTTGAATAATTTACTATAGAAAAGGCAATACCTGGCGTATTTAAAATTTGCGACAGTAAAAAATTAATTTTTGAAAAATTTACTATAGAAAAGGCAATCCCTGGCGCAATTAAAATTTGGTACAGTGAAAAATTAATTTTTGAAAAATTTACTATAGAAAGGCAATCCCTGGCGTATATTAAAATTTGCGACAGCAAAAGATTTTTTTTTGAAAAATTTACTATAGAAAAGGCAATCCCTGGTGGAATTAAAATTTGCGACAGTATAAAATTAATTTTTGAAAAATTTACTATATAAAAGGAGATCCCTGGCGTATTTAAAATTTGCGACAGTAAAAAATTAATTTTTGAAAAATTTACTATAGAAAAGACAATCCTTGGCGAATTTAAAATTTGCGACAATAAAAAAATATTTTTTGAAAAATTTACTATAGAAAAGGCAATCCCTGGCGCAATTAAAATTTGCGAGAGTAAAAAATTATTTTTTGAAAAATTTACTATAGAAAAGGCAATCCCTGGCGTATTTAAAATTTGCGACAGTAAAAAATTATTTTTTGCAAAATTTACTATAGAAAAGGCAATACCTGGCGTATTTAAAATTCGCGACAGTAAAAAATTAATTTTTGAAAAATTTACTATAGAAAAGGCAATCCTTCGCGCAATTAAAATTTGCTACAGTGAAAAATTAATTTTTGAAAAATTTACTATAGAAAGGCAATCCCTGGCGTATATTAAAATTTGCGACAGCAAAAGATTTTTTTTTGAAAAATTTACTATAGAAAAGGCAATCCCTGGCGTATTTAAAATTTGCGACAGCAAAAAATTATTTTTTACAAAATTTGCTACAGAAAAGGCAATCCCTGGCGTATTTAAAACTTGCGGGAGTACAAAATTATTTTTTGAAAAATTTACTATAGAAAAGGCAATCGTTGGCGCAATTAAAATTTGCGACAGTATAAATTAATTTTTGAAAAATTTACTATAGAAAAGGCAATCCCTGGCGTATTTAAAATTTGCGACAGTAAAAAATTAATTTTTCAAAAATTTACTATATAAAAGGCGATCCCTGGCGTATTTAAAATTTGCGACAGTAAAAAATTATTTTTTGAATAATTTACTATAGAAAAGGCAATCCCTGACGTATTTAAAATTTGCGAAAGTAAAAAATTAATGTTTGAAAAATTTACTATAGAAAAGGCAATCCCTGGCGTATTTAAAATTTGCGACAGTAAAAAATTATTTTTTGAATAATTTACTATAGAAAAGGGAATCCCTGGCGTAATTAAAATTTGCGACAGTAAAAAATGAATTTTTGACAAATTTAATATAGAAAAGACAATCCCTTTCGTAATTAAAATTTGAGACAGGAAAAAATTATTTTTTGAAAAATTTACTATAGAAAAGGCAATCCGTGGCGTATTTAAAATTTGCGACAGTAAAAAATTAATTTTTGAAAAATTTACTATAGAAAAGGCAATCCCTGGCGTATTTAAAATTTGCGACAGTAAATAATTATTTTTTGCAAAATTTACTATAGAAAAGGCAATCCCTGGCGTATTTAAAATTTGCGACAGTAAAAAATTAATTTTTGAAAAATTTACTATAGAAAAGGCAATCCCTGGATTATTTAAAATTTGCGACAGTAAAAAATTAATTTTTGAAAAATTTATTATAGAAAAGGCAATCACTGGCGTATTTAAAATTTGCGACAGTAAAAAATTATTTTTTGAATAATTTACTATAGAAAAGGCAATACCTGGCGTATTTAAAATTTGCGACAGTAAAAAATTAATTTTTGAAAAATTTACTATAGAAAAGGCAATCCCTGGCGCAATTAAAATTTGGTACAGTGAAAAATCAATTTTTGAAAAATTTACTATAGAAAGGCAATCCCTGGCGTATATTAAAATTTGCGACAGCAAAAGATTTTTTTTTGAAAAATTTACTATAGAAAAGGCAATCCCTGGCGGAATTAAAATTTGCGACAGTATAAAATTAATTTTTGAAAAATTTACTATATAAAAGGAGATCCCTGACGTATTTAAAATTTGCGACAGTAAAAAATTAATTTTTGAAAAATTTACTATAGAAAAGACAATCCTTGGCGAATTTAAAATTTGCGACAATAAAAAAATATTTTTTGAAAAATTTACTATAGAAAAGGCAATCCCTGGCGCAATTAAAATTTGCGAGAGTAAAAAATTATTTTTTGAAAAATTTACTATAGAAAAGGCAATCCCTGGCGTATTTAAAATTTGCGACAGTAAAAAATTATTTTTTGCAAAATTTACTATAGAAAAGGCAATACCTGGCGTATTTAAAATTTGCGACAGTAAAAAATTAATTTTTGAAAAATTTACTATAGAAAAGGCAATCCTTCGCGCAATTAAAATTTGCTACAGTGAAAAATTAATTTTTGAAAAATTTACTATAGAAAGGCAATCCCTGGCGTATATTAAAATTTGCGACAGCAAAAGATTTTTTTTTGAAAAATTTACTATAGAAAAGGCAATCCCTGGCGGAATTAAAATTTGCGACAGTATAAAATTAATTTTTGAAAAATTTACTATATAAAAGGCGATCCCTGGCGTATTTAAAATTTGCGACAGTAAAAAATTATTTTTTGAATAATTTACTATAGAAAAGGCAATCCCTGACGTATTTAAAATTTGCGAAAGTAAAAAATTAATGTTTGAAAAATTTACTATAGAAAAGGCAATCCCTGGCGTAATTAAACTTTGCGAAAGTAAAATATTAATTTTTGAAAAATTTACTATAGAAAAGGCAATCCCTGGCGTAATTAAAACTTGCGATAGCAAAAAATTATTTTTTGAAAAATTTACTATAGAAAAGACAATCGCTGGCGCAATTAAAATTAGCGACAGTATAAAATTAATTTTTGAAAAATTTACTATAGAAAAGGAAATCCCTGGCGTATTTAGAATTGGCGACAGTAAAAAATTAATTTTTGAAAAATTTACTATAGAGAAGGCAATCCCTGGCGTAATTAAAATTTGCGATAGCAAAAAATTATTTTTTGAAAAATTTACTATAGAAAAGGCAATCCCTGTCGCAATTAAATTTTGCGATAGTACAAAATTAATTTTTGAAAAATTTACTATAGAAAATGCAATCCCTGGCTTATTTAAAATTTGCGACAGTAAAAAATTATTTTTTGCAAAAATTTAGATTAGAAAAGGCAATCCCTGGCGTATTTAAAATTTGCGACAGTAAAAAATTATTTTTTGCAAAATTTACTATAGAAAAGGCAATACCTGGCGTATTTAAAATTTGCGACAGTAAAAAATTAATTTTTGAAAAATTTACTATAGAAAAGGCAATCCTTCGCGCAATTAAAATTCGCTACAGTGAAAAATTAATTTTTGAAAAATTTACTATAGAAAGGCAATCCCTGGCGTATATTAAAATTTGCGACAGCAAAAGATTTTTTTTTGAAAAATTTACTATAGAAAAGGCAATCCCTGGCGGAATTAAAATTTGCGACAGTATAAAATTAATTTTTGAAAAATTTACTATATAAAAGGCGATCCCTGGCGTATTTAAAATTTGCGACAGTAAAAAATAATTTTTTGAATAATTTACTATAGAAAAGGCAATCCCTGACGTATTTAAAATTTGCGAAAGTAAAAAATTAATGTTTGAAAAATTTACTATAGAAAAGGCAATCCCTGGCGTATTTAAAATTTGCGACAGTAAAAAATTATTTTTTGAATAATTTACTATAGAAAAGGGAATCCCTGGCGTAATTAAAATTTGCGACAGTAAAAAATTATTTTTTGAATAATTTACTATAGAAAAGGCAATACCTGGCGTATTTAAAATTTGCGACAGTAAAAAATTAATTTTTGAAAAATTTACTATAGAAAAGGCAATCCGTGGCGTATTTAAAATTTGCGACAGTAAAAAATTAATTTTTGAAAAATTTACTATAGAAAAGGCAATCCCTGGCGTAATTAAACTTTGCGAAAGTAAAATATTAATTTTTGAAAAATTTACTATAGAAAAGGCAATCCCTGGCGTAATTAAAACTTGCGATAGCAAAAAATTATTTTTTGAAAAATTTACTATAGAAAAGACAATCGCTGGCGCAATTAAAATTAGCGACAGTATAAAATTAATTTTTGAAAAATTTACTATAGAAAAGGAAATCCCTGGCGTATTTAGAATTGGCGACAGTAAAAAATTAATTTTGAAAAATTTACTATAGAGAAGGCAATCCCTGGCGTAATTAAAATTTGCGATAGCAAAAAATTATTTTTTGAAAAATTTACTATAGAAAAGGCAATCCCTGTCGCAATTAAATTTTGCGATAGTACAAAATTAATTTTTGAAAAATTTACTATAGAAAATGCAATCCCTGGCTTATTTAAAATTTGCGACAGTAAAAAATTATTTTTTGCAAAAATTTAGATTAGAAAAGGCAATCCCTGGCGTATTTAAAATTTGCGACAGTAAAAAATTATTTTTTGCAAAATTTACTATAGAAAAGGCAATACCTGGCGTATTTAAAATTTGCGACAGTAAAAAATTAATTTTTGAAAAATTTACTATAGAAAAGGCAATCCTTCGCGCAATTAAAATTCGCTACAGTGAAAAATTAATTTTTGAAAAATTTACTATAGAAAGGCAATCCCTGGCGTATATTAAAATTTGCGACAGCAAAAGATTTTTTTTTGAAAAATTTACTATAGAAAAGGCAATCCCTGGCGGAATTAAAATTTGCGACAGTATAAAATTAATTTTTGAAAAATTTACTATATAAAAGGCGATCCCTGGCGTATTTAAAATTTGCGACAGTAAAAAATAATTTTTTGAATAATTTACTATAGAAAAGGCAATCCCTGACGTATTTAAAATTTGCGAAAGTAAAAAATTAATGTTTGAAAAATTTACTATAGAAAAGGCAATCCCTGGCGTATTTAAAATTTGCGACAGTAAAAAATTATTTTTTGAATAATTTACTATAGAAAAGGGAATCCCTGGCGTAATTAAAATTTGCGACAGTAAAAAATTATTTTTTGAATAATTTACTATAGAAAAGGCAATACCTGGCGTATTTAAAATTTGCGACAGTAAAAAATTAATTTTTGAAAAATTTACTATAGAAAAGGCAATCCCTGGCGCAATTAAAATTTGGTACAGTGAAAAATTAATTTTTGAAAAATTTACTATAGAAAGGCAATCCCTGGCGTATATTAAAATTTGCGACAGCAAAAGATTTTTTTTTGAAAAATTTACTATAGAAAAGGCAATCCCTGGTGGAATTAAAATTTGCGACAGTATAAAATTAATTTTTGAAAAATTTACTATATAAAAGGAGATCCCTGGCGTATTTAAAATTTGCGACAGTAAAAAATTAATTTTTGAAAAATTTACTATAGAAAAGACAATCCTTGGCGAATTTAAAATTTGCGACAATAAAAAAATATTTTTTGAAAAATTTACTATAGAAAAGGCAATCCCTGGCGCAATTAAAATTTGCGAGAGTAAAAAATTATTTTTTGAAAAATTTACTATAGAAAAGGCAATCCCTGGCGTATTTAAAATTTGCGACAGTAAAAAATTATTTTTTGCAAAATTTACTATAGAAAAGGCAATACCTGGCGTATTTAAAATTCGCGACAGTAAAAAATTAATTTTTGAAAAATTTACTATAGAAAAGGCAATCCTTCGCGCAATTAAAATTTGCTACAGTGAAAAATTAATTTTTGAAAAATTTACTATAGAAAGGCAATCCCTGGCGTATATTAAAATTTGCGACAGCAAAAGATTTTTTTTTGAAAAATTTACTATAGAAAAGGCAATCCCTGGCGGAATTAAAATTTGCGACAGCAATAAATTATTTTTTGAAAAAATTACTATAGAAAAGGCAATCCGTGGCGCAATTAAAATTTGCGACAATATAAAATTAATTTTTGAAAATTTACTATAGAAAAGGCAATCCCTGGCGTATTTAAAATTTGCGACAGTAAAAAATTAATTTTTGAAAAATTTACTATAGAAAAGGCAATCCCTGGCGTATTTAAAATTTGCGACAGTAAATAATTATTTTTTGCAAAATTTACTATAGAAAAGCAAACCCTGGCGTATTTAAAATTTGCGACAGTATAAAATTATTTTTTGAGAAATTTGCTATTGAAAAGGCAATTTCTGGCGTATTTAAAATTTGCGACAGTATAAAATTATTTTTTGAAAAATTTACTATAGAAAAGGCAATCCCTGGCGTATTTAAAATTTGCGAAAGTAAAAAATTAATTTTTGAAAAATTTACTATAGAAAAGGCAATCCCTGGCGTATTTAAAATTTGCGACAGTATAAAATTATTTTTTGAATAATTTACTATAGAAATGGCAATCCCTGGCGTAATTAAAATTTGCGACAGTAAAAAATTAATTTTTGAAAAATTTACTATAGAAAAGGCAATCCCTGGCGCAATTAAAATTTGCGACAGTATAAAATTAATTTTTGAAAAATTTACTATAGAAAAGGCAATCCCTTGCGTGATTAAAATTTGCGACAGTATAAAATGTATTTTTTGTAAAATTTACTATAGAAAAGGCAATCCCTGGCGTATTTAAAATTTGCGACAGTAAAAAATTATTTTTTGAATAATTTACTATAGAAAAGGCAATCCCTGGCGTACTTAAAATTTGCTACAGTAAAAAATTAATTTTTGAAAAATTTATTATAGAAAAGGCAATCCATGGCGTAATTAAAATTTGCGACAGCAAAAAATTAATTTTTGAAAAATTTACTATAGAAAAGGCAATCCCTTGCGTGATTAAAATTTGCGACAGTATAAAATGTATTTTTTGTAAAATTTACTATAGAAAAGGCAATCCCTGGCGTATTTAAAATTTGCGACAGTAAAAAAATTATTTTTTGAATAATTTACTATAGAAAAGGCAATCCCTGGCGTATTTAAAATTTGCTACAGTAAAAAATTAATTTTTGAAAAATTTATTATAGAAAAGGCAATCCATGGCGTAATAAACTTTGCGACAGTAAAAGATTAATTTTTGAAAAATTTACTATAGAAAAGGCAATCCCTGGCGTAATTAAAACTTGCGATAGCAAAAAATTATTTTTTGAAAAATTTACTATAGAAAAGACAATCGCTGGCGCAATTAAAATTTGCGACAGTATAAAATTAATTTTTGAAAAATTTACTATAGAAAAGGAAATCCCTGGCCTATTTAGAATTGGCGACAGTAAAAAATTAATTTTTGAAAAATTTACTATAGAAAAGGCAATCCCTGGCGTAATTAAAATTTGCGATAGCAAAAAATTATTTTTTGAAAAATTTACTATAGAAAAGGCAATCCCTGTCGCAATTAAATTTTGCGATAGTACAAAATTAATTTTTGAAAAATTTACTATAGAAAATGCAATCCCTGGCTTATTTAAAATTTGCGACAGTAAAAAATTATTTTTTGCAAAATTTAGATTAGAAAAGGCAATCCCTGGCGTATTTAAAATTTGCGACAGTAAAAAATTATTTTTTGAATAATTTACTATAGAAAAGGCAATCCCTGGCGCAATTAAAATTTGCGACAGTACAAAATTAATTTTTGAAAAATTTACTATAGAAAAGGCAATCCCTGGCGTATTTAAAATTTGCGACAGAAAAAAAATTATTTTTCGCAAAATTTACTGTAGAAAAGGCAATCCCTGGCGTAATTAAAAATTTGCGACAGCAATAAATTATTTTTTGAAAAAATTACTATAGAAAAGGCAATCCGTGGCGCAATTAAAATTTGCGACAATATAAAATGTATTTTTTGTAAAATTTACTATAGAAAAGGCAATCCCTGGCGTATTTAAAATTTGCGACAGTAAAAATTTATTTTTTGAATAATTTACTATAGAAAAGGCAATCCCTGGCGTATTTAAAATTTGCTACAGTAAAAAATTAATTTTTGAAAAATTTATTATAGAAAAGGCAATCCATGGCGTAATTAAACTTTGCTACAGTAAAAGATTAATTTTTGAAAAATTTACTATAGAAAAGGCAATCCCTGGCGTAATTAAAACTTGCGATAGCAAAAAATTATTTTTTGAAAAATTTACTATAGAAAAGACAATCGCTGGCGCAATTAAAATTTGCGACAGTATAAAATTAATTTTTGAAAAATTTACTATAGAAAAGGAAATCCCTGGCGTATTTAGAATTGGCGACAGTAAAAAATTAATTTTTGAAAAATTTACTATAGAAAAGGCAATCCCTGGCGTAATTAAAATTTGCGATAGCAAAAAATTATGTTTTGAAAAATTTACTATAGAAAAGGCAATCCCTGTCGCAATTAAATTTTGCGACAGTACAAAATTAATTTTTGAAAAATTTACTATAGAAAATGCAATCCCTGGCTTATTTAAAATTTGCGACAGTAAAAAATTATTTTTTGCAAAATTTAGATTAGAAAAGGCAATCCCTGGCGTATTTAAAATTTGCCACAGTAAAAAATTATTTTTTGAATAATTTACTATAGAAAAGGCAATCCCCGGCGCAATTAAAATTTGCGACAGTACAAAATTAATTTTTGAAAATTTTACTATAGAAAAGGCAATCCCTGGCGTATTTAAAATTTGCGACAGTAAAAAATTATTTTTTGCAAAATTTACTGTAGAAAAGGCAATCCCTGGCGTAATTAATAATTTGCGACAGCAATAAATTATTTTTTGAAAAAATTACTATAGAAAAGGCAATCCGTGGCGCAATTAAAATTTGCGACAATATAAAATAAATTTTTGAAAATTTACTATAGAAAAAGCAATCCCTGGCGTATTTAAAATTTGCGACAGTAAAAAATAATTTTTTGCAAAATTTACTATAGAAAAGGCAATCCCTGGCGTATATAAAATTTGCGACAGTAAAAAATTATTTTTTGAATAATTTACTATAGAAAAGGCAATCCTTGGCGTATTTAAAATGTGCGACAGTATAAAAATATTTTTTGAATAATTTACTATAGAAATGGCAATCCCTGGCGTAATTAAAATTTGCGACAGTAAAAAATTAATTTTTGAAAAATTTACTATAGAAAAGGCAATCCCTGGCGCAATTAAAATTTGCGAAAGTATAAAATTAATTTTTGAAAAATTTACTATAGAAAAGGCAATCCCTGGCGTAATTAAAATATGCGACAGTATAAAAAGTATTTTTTGTAAAATTTACTATAGAAAAGGCAATCCCTGGCGTATTTAAAATTTGCGACAGTATAAAATTATTTTTTGCAAAGTTTACAATAGAAAAGGCTATCCCTGGCGTATTTAAAATTTGCGACATTATAAAATTAATTTTTAAAAATTTACTATAGAAAAGGCAATCCCAGGCGTATTTAAAATTTGCGACAGTAAAAAAATAATTTTTGAAAAATTTACTATAGAAAAGGCAATCCCTGGCGTATTTAAAATTTGCGACAGCAAAAAATTATTTTTTACAAAATTTGCTACAGAAAAGGCAATCCCTGGCGTATTTAAAACTTGCGGCAGTACAAAATTATTTTTTGAAAAATTTACTATAGAAAAAGCAATCGCTGGCGCAATTAAAATTTGCGACAGTATAAATTAATTTTTGAAAAATTTACTATAGAAAAGGCAATCCCTGGCGTATTTAAAATTTGCGACAGTAAAAAAATAATTTTTGAAAAATTTACTATAGAAAAGGCAATCCCTGGCGTAATTAAAATTTGCGACAGCAAAAAATTATTTTTTGAAAAATTTACTATAGAAAAGGCAATCCCTGGCGCAATTAAAATTTGCGACAGTATAAAATTAATTTTTGAAAAATTTACTATAGAAAAGGCAATCCCTAGCTTATTTAAAATTTCCGGCAGTAAAAAATTATTTTTTGCAAAATTTAGATTAGAAAAGGCATTTCCTGCCGTATTTAAAATATAAAATTAATTTTTGAAAAATTTACTATAGAAAAGGCAATCCCTGGCGTAATTAAAATTTGCGACAGCAAAAAATTATTTTTTGAAAAATTTACTATAGAAAAGGCAATACCTGGCGCAATTAAATTTTGCGACAGTATAAAATTAATTTTTGAAAAATTTACTATAGAAAATGCAATCCCTGGCTTATTTAAAATTTGCGAAAAAAAAAATCATTTTTGCAAAATTTAGATTAGAAAAGGCAATACTTGGCGTATTTAAAATTTGCGAGAGTAAAAAATTATTTTTTGAATAATTTACTATAGAAAAGGCAATCCCTGACGTATTTAAAATGGGCGAAAGTAAAAAATTAATGTTTGAAAAATTTACTATAGAAAAGGCAATTCCTGGCGTATTTAAAATTTGCGACAGTAAAAAATTATTTTTTGAATAATTTACTATAGAAAAGGCAATCCCTGGCGTAATTAAAATTTGCGACAGTAAAAAATTAATGTTTGACAAATTTAATATAGAAAAGACAATCCCTGGCGGAATTAAAATTTGCGACAATATAAAATTAATTTTTGAAAAATTTACTATATAAAAGGCGATCCCTGGCGTATTTAAAACTTGAGACATTATAAAATTAATTTTTAAAAATTTACTATAGAAAAGGCAATCCCTGGCGTATTTAAAATTTGCGAAAGTAAAAAATTAATTTTTGAAAAATTTACTATAGAAAAGGCAATCCCTGGCGTATTTGAAATTTGCGAAAGTAAAAAATTAATTTTTGAAAAATTTACTATAGAAAAGGCAATCCCTGGCGTATTTAAAATTTGCGACAGTATAAAATTATTTTTTGAATAATTTACTACAGAAAAGGCAATCCCTGGCGTAATTAAAATTTGCGACAGCAAAAAATTATTTTTTGAAAAATTTACTATAGAAAAGGCAATCCCTGGCGGAATTAAAATTTGCGACAGTATAAAATTAATTTTTGAAAAATTTACTATATAAAAGGCGATCCCTGGCGTATTTAAAACTTGCGACAATAAAAAATTAGTTTTTGAAAAATTTACTATAGAAAAGGCAATCCTTGGCGAATTTAAAATTTGCGACAATAAAAAAATATTTTTTGAAAAATTTACTATAGAAAAGGCAATCCCTGGCGTAATTAAAATATGCGACAGTATAAAAAGTATTTTTTGTAAAATTTACTATAGAAAATGCAATCCCTGGCGCAATTAAAATTTGCTAGAATGAAAAATTAATTTTTGAAAAATTTACTATAGAAAGGCAATCCCTGGCGTATGTTAAAATTTGCGACAGCAAAAGATTTTTTTTTGAAAAATTTACTATAGAAAAGGCAATCCCTGGCGGAATTAAAATTTGCGACAGTATAAAATTAATTTTTGAAAAATTTACTATATAAAAGGCGATCCCTGGCGTATTTAAAACTTGCGACAATAAAAAATTAATTTTTGGAAAATTTACTATAGAAAAGGCAATCCTTGGCGAATTTAAAATTTGCGACAATAAAAAAATATTTTTTGAAAAATTTACTATAGAATAGGCAATCCCTGGCGCAATTAAAATTTGCGACAGTAAAAAATTATTTTTTGAAAAATTTACTATAGAAAAGGCAATCCCTGGCGTATTTAAAATTTGCGACAGTATAAAATTATTTTTTGCAAAATTTACAATAGAAAAGGCAAACCCTGGCGTATTTAAAATTTGCGACATTATAAAATTAATTTTTAAAAATTTACTATAGAAAAGGCAATCCCTGGCGTATTTAAAATTTGCGAAAGTAAAAAATTAATATTTGAAAAATTTACTATAGAAAAGGCAATCCCTGGCGTATTTGAAATTTGCGAAAGTAAAAAATTAATTTTTGAAAAATTTACTATAGAAAAGGCAATCCCTGGCGTATTTAAAATTTGCGACAGTATAAAATTATTTTTTGAATAATTTACTATAGAAAAGGCAATCCCTGGCGTATTTAAAATTTGCGACAGCAAAAAATTATTTTTTACAAAATTTGCTACAGAAAAGGCAATCCCTGGCGTATTTAAAACTTGCGGCAGTACAAAATTATTTTTTGAAAAATTTACTATAGAAAAAGCAATCGATGGCGCAATTAAAATTTGCGACAGTATAAATTAATTTTTGAAAAATTTACTATAGAAAAGGCAATCCCTGGCGTATTTAAAATTGGCGACAGAAAAAAAATAATTTTTGAAAAATTTACTATAGAAAAGGCAATCCCTGGCGTAATTAAAATTTGCGACAGCAAAAAATTATTTTTTGAAAAATTTAATATAGAAAAGGCAGTCCCTGGCGCAATTAAAATTTGCGACAGTATAAAATTAATTTTTGAAAAATTTACTATAGAAAAGGCAATCCCTGGCGCAATTAAAATTTGCTACAGTGAAAAATTAATTTTTGAAAAATTTACTATAGAAAGGCAATCCCTGGCGTATTTTAAAATTTGCGACAGCAAAAGATTTTTTTTTGAAAAATTTACTATAGAAAAGGCAATCCCTGGCGGAATTAAAATTTGCGACAGTATAAAATTAATTTTTGAAAAATTTACTATATAAATGGCGATCCCTGGAGTATATAAAACTTGCGACAGTAAAAAATTAATTTTTGAAAAATTTACTATAGAAAAGGCAATCCTTGGCGAATTTAAAATTTGCGACAATAAAAAAATATTTTTTGAAAAATTTACTATAGAAAAGGCAATCCCTGGCGCAATTAAAATTTGCGACAGTAAAAAATTATTTTTTGAAAAATTTACTATAGAAAAGGCAATCCCTGGCGTATTTAAAATTTGCGACAGTAAAAAATTATTTTTTGTAAAATTTACTATAGAAAAGGCAATCCCTGGCGTATTTAAAATTTGCGACAGTATAACATTATTTTTTGCAAAATTTACTATAGAAGAGGCAATCCCTGGCATATTTAAAATTTGCGACAGTAAAAAATTATTTTTTGAATAATTTACTATAGAAAAGGCAATCCCTGGCGTATTTAAAATTTGCGACAGTAAAAAATTAATTTTTGAAAAATTTACTATAGAAAAGGCAATCCCTGGCGTATTTAAAATTTGCGACAGTATAAAATTATTTTTTGAATAATTTACTATAGAAAAGGCAATGCATGGCGTAATTAAACTTTGCGACAGTAAAAAAATAATTTTTGAAAAATGTACTATAGAAAAGGCAATCCCTGGCGTAATTAAATCTTTCGATAGCAAAAAATTATTTTTTGAAAAATTTACTATAGAAAAGACAATTGCTGGCGCAATTAAAATTTGCGACAGTATAAAATTAATTTTTGAAAAATTTTCTATAGAAAAGGAAATCCCTGGCGTATTTAAAATTTGCGACAGTAAAAAAGTATTTTTTGAATAATTTACTATAGAAAAGGCAATCCCTGGAGCAATTAAAATTTGCGACAGTACAAAATTAATTTTTGAAAAATTTACTATAGAAAAGGCAATCCCTGGCTTATTTAAAATTTGCGACAGTAAAAAATTATTTTTTGCAAAATTTACTGTAGAAAAGGGAATCCCTGCCGTAATTAAAAATTTGCGACAGCAAAAAATTATTTTTTGAAACAATTACTATAGAAAAGGCAATCCCTGGCGCAATTAAAATTTGCGACAATATAAAACTAATTTTTGAAAATTTACTATAGAAAAGGCAATCCCAGGCGTATTTAAAATTTGCGACAGTAAAAAATAATTTTTTGCAAAATTTACTATAGAAAAGGCAATCCCTGGCGTATATAAAATTTGCTACAGTAAAAAATTATTTTTTGAATAATTTACTATAGAAAAGGCAATCCTTGGCGTATTTAAAATGTGCGGCAGTATAAAAATATTTTTTGAATAATTTACTATAGAAATGGCAATCCCTGGCGTAATTAAAATTTGCGACAGTAAAAAATTAATTTTTGAAAAATTTACTATAGAAAAGGCAATCCCTGGCGCAATTAAAATTTGCGACAGTATAAAATTAATTTTTGAAAAATTTACTATAGAAAAGGCAATCCCTGGCCTAATTAAAATATGCGACAGTATAAAAGTATTTTTTGTAAAATTTACTATAGAAAATTCAATCCCTGGCGTATTTAAAATTTGCGACAGTATAAAATTATTTTTTGCAAAATTTACAATAGAAAAGGCAAACCCTGGCGTATTTAAAATTTGCGACATTATAAAATTAATTTTTAAAAATTTACTATAGAAAAGGCAATCCCTGGCGTATTTGAAATTTGCGAAAGTACAAAATTAATTTTTGAAAAATTTACTATAGAAAAGGCAATCCCTGGCGTATTTAAAATTTGCGACAGTATAAAATTATTTTTTGAATAATTTACTATAGAAAAGGCAATCCCTGGCGTATTTAAAATTTGCGACAGCAAAAAATTATTTTTTACAAAATTTGCTACAGAAAAGGCAATCCCTGGCGTATTTAAAACTTGCGGCAGTACAAAATTATTTTTTGAAAAATTTACTATAGAAAAAGCAATCGCTGGCGCAATTAAAATTTGCGACAGTATAAATTAATTTTTGAAAAATTTACTATAGAAAAGGCAATCCCTGGCGTATTTAAAATTTGCGACAGTAAAAAAATAATTTTTGAAAAATTTACTATAGAAAAGGCAATCCCTGGCGTAATTAAAATTTGCGACAGCAAAAAATTATTTTTTGAAAAATTTACTATAGAAAAGGCAATCCCTGGCGCAATTAAAATTTGCGACAGTATAAAATTAATTTTTGAAAAAATTTACTATAGAAAAGGCAATCCCTAGCTTATTTAAAATTTCCGGCAGTAAAAAATTATTTTTTGCAAAATTTAGATTAGAAAAGGCATTTCCTGCCGTATTTAAAATATAAAATTAATTTTTGAAAAATTTACTATAGAAAAGGCAATCCCTGGCGTAATTAAAATTTGCGACAGCAAAAAATTATTTTTTGAAAAATTTACTATAGAAAAGGCAATACCTGGCGCAATTAAATTTTGCGACAGTATAAAATTAATTTTTGAAAAATTTACTATAGAAAATGCAATCCCTGGCTTATTTAAAATTTGCGAAAAAAAAAATCATTTTTGCAAAATTTAGATTAGAAAAGGCAATACTTGGCGTATTTAAAATTTGCGAGAGTAAAAAATTATTTTTTGAATAATTTACTATAGAAAAGGCAATCCCTGACGTATTTAAAATGGGCGAAAGTAAAAAATTAATGTTTGAAAAATTTACTATAGAAAAGGCAATTCCTGGCGTATTTAAAATTTGCGACAGTAAAAAATTATTTTTTGAATAATTTACTATAGAAAAGGCAATCCCTGGCGTAATTAAAATTTGCGACAGTAAAAAATTAATGTTTGACAAATTTAATATAGAAAAGACAATCCCTGGCGGAATTAAAATTTGCGACAATATAAAATTAATTTTTGAAAAATTTACTATATAAAAGGCGATCCCTGGCGTATTTAAAACTTGAGACATTATAAAATTAATTTTTAAAAATTTACTATAGAAAAGGCAATCCCTGGCGTATTTAAAATTTGCGAAAGTAAAAAATTAATTTTTGAAAAATTTACTATAGAAAAGGCAATCCCTGGCGTATTTGAAATTTGCGAAAGTAAAAAATTAATTTTTGAAAAATTTACTATAGAAAAGGCAATCCCTGGCGTATTTAAAATTTGCGACAGTATAAAATTATTTTTTGAATAATTTACTACAGAAAAGGCAATCCCTGGCGTAATTAAAATTTGCGACAGCAAAAAATTATTTTTTGAAAAATTTACTATAGAAAAGGCAATCCCTGGCGGAATTAAAATTTGCGACAGTATAAAATTAATTTTTGAAAAATTTACTATATAAAAGGCGATCCCTGGCGTATTTAAAACTTGCGACAATAAAAAATTAGTTTTTGAAAAATTTACTATAGAAAAGGCAATCCTTGGCGAATTTAAAATTTGCGACAATAAAAAAATATTTTTTGAAAAATTTACTATAGAAAAGGCAATCCCTGGCGTAATTAAAATATGCGACAGTATAAAAAGTATTTTTTGTAAAATTTACTATAGAAAATGCAATCCCTGGCGCAATTAAAATTTGCTAGAGTGAAAAATTAATTTTTGAAAAATTTACTATAGAAAGGCAATCCCTGGCGTATGTTAAAATTTGCGACAGCAAAAGATTTTTTTTTGAAAAATTTACTATAGAAAAGGCAATCCCTGGCGGAATTAAAATTTGCGACAGTATAAAATTAATTTTTGAAAAATTTACTATATAAAAGGCGATCCCTGGCGTATTTAAAACTTGCGACAATAAAAAATTAATTTTTGGAAAATTTACTATAGAAAAGGCAATCCTTGGCGAATTTAAAATTTGCGACAATAAAAAAATATTTTTTGAAAAATTTACTATAGAAAAGGCAATCCCTGGCGCAATTAAAATTTGCGACAGTAAAAAATTATTTTTTGAAAAATTTACTATAGAAAAGGCAATCCCTGGCGTATTTAAAATTTGCGACAGTATAAAATTATTTTTTGCAAAATTTACAATAGAAAAGGCAAACCCTGGCGTATTTAAAATTTGCGACATTATAAAATTAATTTTTAAAAATTTACTATAGAAAAGGCAATCCCTGGCGTATTTAAAATTTGCGAAAGTAAAAAATTAATATTTGAAAAATTTACTATAGAAAAGGCAATCCCTGGCTTATTTGAAATTTGCGAAAGTAAAAAATTAATTTTTGAAAAATTTACTATAGAAAAGGCAATCCCTGGCGTATTTAAAATTTGCGACAGTATAAAATTATTTTTTGAATAATTTACTATAGAAAAGGCAATCCTGGCGTATTTAAAATTTGCGACAGCAAAAAATTATTTTTTACAAAATTTGCTACAGAAAAGGCAATCCCTGGCGTATTTAAAACTTGCGGCAGTACAAAATTATTTTTTGAAAAATTTACTATAGAAAAAGCAATCGATGGCGCAATTAAAATTTGCGACAGTATAAATTAATTTTTGAAAAATTTACTATAGAAAAGGCAATCCCTGGCGTATTTAAAATTGGCGACAGAAAAAAAATAATTTTTGAAAAATTTACTATAGAAAAGGCAATCCCTGGCGTAATTAAAATTTGCGACAGCAAAAAATTATTTTTTGAAAAATTTAATATAGAAAAGGCAGTCCCTGGCGCAATTAAAATTTGCGACAGTATAAAATTAATTTTTGAAAAATTTACTATAGAAAAGGCAATCCCTGGCGCAATTAAAATTTGCTACAGTGAAAAATTAATTTTTGAAAAATTTACTATAGAAAGGCAATCCCTGGGGTATTTTAAAATTTGCGACAGCAAAAGATTTTTTTTTGAAAAATTTACTATAGAAAAGGCAATCCCTGGCGGAATTAAAATTTGCGACAGTATAAAATTAATTTTTGAAAAATTTACTATATAAATGGCGATCCCTGGAGTATATAAAACTTGCGACAGTAAAAAATTAATTTTTGAAAAATTTACTATAGAAAAGGCAATCCTTGGCGAATTTAAAATTTGCGACAATAAAAAAATATTTTTTGAAAAATTTACTATAGAAAAGGCAATCCCTGGCGCAATTAAAATTTGCGACAGTAAAAAATTATTTTTTGAAAAATTTACTATAGAAAAGGCAATCCCTGGCGTATTTAAAATTTGCGACAGTAAAAAATTATTTTTTGCAAAATTTACTATAGAAAAGGCAATCCCTGGCGTATTTAAAATTTGCGACAATAAAAAATTATTTTTTGAATAATTTACTATAGAAAAGGCAATCCCTGACGTATTTAAAGTTTGCGAAAGTAAAAAATTAATGTTTGAAAAATTTACTATAGAAAAGGCAATCCCTGGCGTATTTAAAATTTGCGACAGTAAAAAATTATTTTTTGAATAATTTACTATAGAAAAGGCAATCCCTGGCATAATTAAAATTTGCGACAGTAAAAATTAATTTTTTCAAATTTAATATAGAAAAGACAATCCCTTTCGTAATTAAAATTTGAGACAGGAAAAAATTATTTTTTGAAAAATTTACTATAGAAAAGGCAATCCCTGGCGTATTTAAAATTTGCGACAGTAAAAAATTAATTTTTGAAAAATTTACTATAGAAAAGTCAATCCCTGGCGTATTTAAAATTTGCGACAGTAAAAAATTATTTTTTGCAAAATTTACTATAGAAAAGGCAATCCCTGGCGTATTTAAAATTTGCGACAGTAAAAAATTAATTTTTGAAAAATTTACTATAGAAAAGGCAATCCCTGGCGTATTTAAAATTTGCGACAAAAAAAAATTATTTTTTGAATAATTTACTATACAAAAGGCAATCCCTGGCGTATTTAAAATTTGCGACAGTATAAAATTAATTTATGAAAAATTTACTATAGAAAAAGCATTCTCTGGCGTATTTAAAATTTGCGATAGTATAAAATTATTTTTTTGAAAAATATACTATAGAAAAGGCAATCCTTGGCGTATTTAAAATTTGCGACAGCAAAAAACGATTTTTTATAAAATTAACTATAGAAAAGGCAATCCCTGGCGTATTTAAAATTTGCGACAGTACAAAATTATTTTTTGAAAAATTTACTATAGAAAAGGCAATCCCTGGCGTATTTAAAATTTGCGACAGTAAAAAATTATTTTTTGAATAATTTACTATAGAAAATGCAATCCCTGGCGTATTTAAAATTTGCGACTGTAAAAAATTAATTTTTGAAAAATTTGCTATAGAAAAGGCAATCCCTGGCGTATTTAAAATTTGCGACAGTAAAAAATTATTTTCTGCAAAATTTACTATAGAAAAAGCAATCCCTGGCGTATTTAAAATTTGCGACAGTAAAAAATTATTTTTTGAAAAATTTACTACAGCAAAGGCAATCCATGATGTATTTAAAATTTGCGACAGTATAAAATTATTTTTTGAAAAATTTACTATAAAAAAGACAATCCCTGGCGTATTTAAAATTTGCGACAGTATAAAATTAATTTTTGAAAAATTTACTATAGAAAAGGCAATCCCTGGCGTATTTAAAATTTGCGACAGTATAAAATTAATTTTTGAAAAATTTACTATAGAAAAGGAAATCCCTGGCGTATTTAAAATTTGCGACATAAAAAAATTAAATTTTGAAAAATTTACTATAGAAAAGGCAATCCCTGGCGTGTTTAAAATTTGCGACAGTGTAAAATTATTTTTTGAATAATTTACTATAGAAAAGGCAATCCCTGGCGTAATTAAAATTTGCGAGAGTAAAAAATTTATTTTTGAAAAATTTACTATAGAAAAGGCAATCCCTGGCGTAATTAAAACTTGCGATAGCAAAAAATTATTTTTTGAAAAATTTACTATAGAAAAGGCAATTGCTGGCGTAATTAAAATTTGCGACAGTATAAAATTAATTTTTGAAAAATTTACTATAGAAAAGGAAATCCCTGGCGTATTTAGAATTGGCGACAGTAAAAAATTAATTTTTGAAAAATTTACTATAGAAAAGGCAATCCCTGGCGTAATTAAAACTTGCGATAGTATAAAATTATTTTTTGAAAAATTTACTATATACTGGCGTATTTAAAATTTGCGACAGTAAAAAATTATTTTTTGAATAATTTACTATAGAAAAGGCAATCCCTGGCGTATTTAAAATTTGCGACAGTAAAAAATTAATGTTTGAAAAATTTACTATAGAAAAGGCAATCCCTGGCGCAATTAAAATTTGCTACAGTGAAAAATTAATTTTTGAAAAATTTACTATAGAAAGGCAATCCCTGGCGTATATTAAAATTTGCGACAGCAAAAGATTTTTTTTTGAAAAATTTACTATAGAAAAGGCAATCCCTGGCGGAATTAAAATTTGCGACAGTATAAAATTAATTTTTGAAAAATTTACTATATAAAAGGCGATCCCTGGCGTATTTAAAATTTGCGACAATAAAAAATTATTTTTTGAAAAATATACTATAGAAAAGGCAATCCCTGGCGTATTTAAAATTTGCGACAGTAGAAAATTATTTTTTGCAAAATTTACTATAGAAAAGGCAATCCCTGGCGTATTTAAAATTTGCGACAGTAAAAAATTATTTTTTGAATAATTTACTATAGAAAAGGCAATCCCTGGCGTATTTAAAATTTGCGACAGAAAAAAATTATTTTTTGAATAATTCACTATACAAAAGGCAATCAATCCCTGGCGTATTTAAAATTTGCGACAGTAAAAAATTAATTTATGAAAAATTTACTATAGAAAAAGCAATCCCTGGCGTATTTAAAATTTGCGATAGTATAAAATTATTTTTTGAAAAATTTACTATAGAAAAGGCAATCCTTGGCGTATTTAAAATTTGCGACAGCAACAAATGATTTTTTACAAAATTAACTATAGAAAAGGCAATCCCTGGCGTATTTAAAATTTGCGACAGTACAAAATTATTTTTTGAAAAATTTATTATAGAAAAGGCAATCCCTGGCGTATTTAAAATTTGCGACAGTAAAAAATTATTTTTTGAATAATTTACTATAGAAAAGGCAATCCCTGGCGTATTTAAAATTTGCGACAGTAAAAAATTATTTTCTGCAAAATTTACTACAGAAAAAGCAATCCCTGGCGTATTTAAAATTTGCGAGAGTATAAGATTAATTTTTGAAAAATTTACTATAGAAAAGGCAATCCCTGGCGTATTTAAAATTTGCGACAGTAAAAAATTAATTTTTGAAAAATTTACTATAGAAAAGGCAATCCCTGGCGTATTTAAAATTTGCGGCAGTATAAAATTAATTTTTGAAAAATTTACTATAGAAAAGGAAATACCTGGCGTATTTAGAATTGGCGATAGTAAAAAATTAATTTTTGAAAAATTTACTATAGAAAAGGCAATCCCTGGCGTAATTAAAATTTGCGACAGCAAAAAATTATTTTTTGAAAAATTTACTATAGAAAAGGCAATACCTGGCGCAATTAAATTTTGCGACAGTATAAAATTAATTTTTGAAAAATTTACTATAGAAAATGCAATCCCTGGCTTATTTAAAATTTGCGAAAAAAAAAAATCATTTTTGCAAAATTTAGATTAGAAAAGGCAATACTTGGCGTATTTAAAATTTGCGAGAGTAAAAAATTATTTTTTGAATAATTTACTATAGAAAAGGCAATCCCTGACGTATTTAAAATGGGCGAAAGTAAAAAATTAATGTTTGAAAAATTTACTATAGAAAAGGCAATTCCTGGCGTATTTAAAATTTGCGACAGTAAAAAATTATTTTTTGAATAATTTACTATAGAAAAGGCAATCCCTGGCGTAATTAAAATTTGCGACAGTAAAAAATTAATTTTTGACAAATTTAATATAGAAAAGACAATCCCTTTCGTAATTAAAATTTGAGACAGGAAAAAATTATTTTTTGAAAAATTTACTATAGAAAAGGCAATCCCTGGCGTATTTAAAATTTGCGACAGTAAAAAATTAATTTTTGAAAAATTTACTATAGAAAAGGCAATCCCTGGCGTATTTAAAATTTGCGACAGTAAAAAATTATTTTTTGCAAAATTTACTATAGAAAAGGCAATCCCTGGCGTATTTAAAATTTGCGACAGTAAAAAATTAATTTTTGAAAAATTTACTATAGAAAAGGCAATCCCTGGCGTTTTTAAAATTTGCGACAGAAAAAAATTATTTTTTGATTAATTTACTATACAAAAGGCAATCCCTGGCGTATTTAAAATTTGCGACAGTAAAAAATTAATTTATGAAAAATTTACTATAGAAAAAGCAATCCCTGGCGTATTTAAAATTTGCGATAGTTTAAAATTATTTTTTGAAAAATTTACTATAGAAAAGGCAATCCTTGGCGTATTTAAAATTTGCGACAGCAAAAAATGATTTTTTACAAAATTAACTATAGAAAAGGCAATCCCTGGCGTATTTAAAATTTGCGACAGTATAAAATTATTATTTGAAAAATTTACTATAAAAAAGGCAATCCCTGGCGTATTTAAAATTTGCGACAGTATAAAATTAATTTTTGAAAAATTTACTATAGAAAAGGCAATCCCTAGCGTATTTAAAATTTCCGACAGTATAAAATTATTTTTTGAAAAATTTACTATAGAAAAGGCAATCCCTGGCGTATTTAAAATTTGCGACAGTAAAAAATTATTTTTTGAAAAATTTACTATAGAAAAGGCAATCCATGACGTATTTAAAATTTGCGACAGTATAAAATTATTTTTTGAAAAATTTACTATAAAAAAGGCAATCCCTGGCGTATTTAAAATTTGCGACAGTAAAAAATTATTTTTTGAAAAATTTACTATAGAAAAGGCAATCCCTGGCGTATTTAAAATTTGCGACAGTATAAAATTATTATTTGAAAAATTTACTATAAAAAAGGCAATCCCTGGCGTATTTAAAATTTGCGACAGTATAAAATTATTTTTGAATAATTTACTATAGAAAAGGCAATCCCTGACGTATTTAAAATGGGCGAAAGTAAAAAATTAATGTTTGAAAAATTTACTATAGAAAAGGCAATTCCTGGCGTATTTAAAATTTGCGACAGTAAAAAATTATTTTTTGAATAATTTACTATAGAAAAGGCAATCCCTGGCGTAATTAAAATTTGCGACAGTAAAAAATTAATTTTTGACAAATTTAATATAGAAAAGACAATCCCTTTCGTAATTAAAATTTGAGACAGGAAAAAATTATTTTTTGAAAAATTTACTATAGAAAAGGCAATCCTGGCGTATTTAAAATTTGCGACAGTAAAAAATTAATTTTTGAAAAATTTACTATAGAAAAGGCAATCCCTGGCGTATTTAAAATTTGCGACAGTAAAAAATTATTTTTTGCAAAATTTACTATAGAAAAGGCAATCCCTGGCGTATTTAAAATTTGCGACAGTAAAAAATTAATTTTTGAAAAATTTACTATAGAAAAGGCAATCCCTGGCGTTTTTAAAATTTGCGACAGAAAAAAATTATTTTTTGATTAATTTACTATACAAAAGGCAATCCCTGGCGTATTTAAAATTTGCGACAGTATAAAATTAATTTTTGAAAAATTTACTATAGAAAAGGCAATCCCTAGCGTATTTAAAATTTCCGACAGTATAAAATTATTTTTTGAAAAATTTACTATAGAAAAGGCAATCCCTGGCGTATTTAAAATTTGCGACAGTAAAAAATTATTTTTTGAAAAATTTACTATAGAAAAGGCAATCCATGACGTATTTAAAATTTGCGACAGTATAAAATTATTTTTTGAAAAATTTACTATAAAAAAGGCAATCCCTGGCGTATTTAAAATTTGCGACAGTATAAAATTAATTTTTGAAAAATTTACTATAGAAAAGGCAATCCCTGGCCTGTTTAAAATTTGCGACAGTACAAAATTATTTTTTGAAAAATTTACTATAGAAAGGGCAATCCCTGGCGTATTTAAAATTTGCGACAGTAAAAAATTATTTTTTGAATAATTTACTATAGAAAATGCAATCCCTGGCGTATTTAAAATTTGCGACTGTAAAACATTAATTTTTGAAAAATTTGCTATAGAAAAGGCAATCCCTGGCGTATTTAAAATTTGCGACAGTAAAAAATTATTTTCTGCAAAATTTACTATAGAAAAAGCAATCCCTGGCGTATTTAAAATTTGCGACAGTAAAAAATTATTTTTTGAAAAATTTACTATAGAAAAGGCAATCCATGACGTATTTAAAATTTGCGACAGTAAAAAATTAATTTTTGAAAAATTTACCATAGAAAAGGCAATCCCTGGCGCAATTAAAATTTGCTACAGCGAAAAATTAATTTTTTAAAAATTTACTATAGAAAGGCAATTCCTGGCGTATATAAAAATTTGCGACAGCAAAAGATTTTTTTTTGAAAAATTTACTATAGAAAAGGCAATCCCTGGCGGAATTAAAATTTGCGACAGTATAAAATTAATTTTTGAAAAATTTACTATATAAAAGGCGATCCCTGGCGTATTTAAAATTTGCGACAGTAAAAAATTAATTTTTGAAAAATTTACTATAGAAAAGGCAATCCTTGGCGAATTTAAAATTTGCGACAATAAAAAAATATATTTTTTGAAAAATTTACTATAGAAAAGGCAATCCCTGGCGCAATTAAAATTTGCGACAGTAAAAAATTATTTTTTGAATAATTTACTATAGAAAAGGCAATCCCTGGCGTAATTAAAATTTGCGACAGTAAAAAATTAATTTTTGACAAATTTAATATAGAAAAGACAATCCCTTTCGTAATTAAAATTTGCGACAGGAAAAAATTATTTTTTGAAAAATTTACTATAGAAAAGGCAATCCCTGGCGTATTTAAAATTTGCGACAGTAAAAAATTAATTTTTGAAAAATTTACTATAGAAAAGGCAATCCTTGGCGTATTTAAAATTTGCGACAGTAAAAAATTATTTTTTGCAAAATTTACTATAGAAAAGGCAATCCCTGGCTTATTTAAAATTTGCGACAGTAAAAAATTAATTTTTGAAAAATTTACTATAGAAAAGGCAATCCCTGGCGTATTTAAAATTTGCGACAGAAAAAAATTATTTTTTGAATAATTTACTATAAAAAAGGCAATCAATCCCTGGCGTATTTAAAATTTGCGACAGTAAAAAATTAATTTATGAAAAATTTACTATAGAAAAAGCAATCCCTGGCGTATTTAAAATTTGCGATAGTATAAAATTATTTTTTGAAAAATTTACTATAGAAGTGGCAATCCTTGGCGTATTTAAAATTTGCGACAGCAAAAACTGATTTTTTACAAAATTAACTATAGAAAAGGCAATCCCTGGCGTATTTAAAATTTGCGACAGTACAAAATTATTTTTTGAAAAATTTACTATAGAAAAGGAAATCCCTGGCGTATTTAAAATTTGCGACAGTAAAAAATTATTTTTTGAATAATTTACTATAGAAAATGCAATCCCTGGCGTATTTAAAATTTGCGACAGTAAAAAATTCATTTTTGAAAAATTTGCTATAGAAATGGCAATCCCTGGCGTATTTAAAATTTGCGACAGTAAAAAATTATTTTCTGCAAAATTTACTATAGAAAAAGCAATCCCTGGCGTATTTAAAATTTGCGACACTAAAAAATTATTTTTTGAAAAATTTACTATAGAAAAGGCAATCCATGACGTATTTAAAATTTGCGACAGTATAAAATTATTTTTTGAAAAATTTACTATAAAAAAGGCAATCCCTGTCGTACTTAAAATTTGCGACAGTATAAAATTAATTTTTGAAAAATTTACTATAGAAAAGGCAATCCCTGGCGTATTTAAAATTTGCGACAGTATAAAATTATTTTTTGAAAAATTTACTATAGAAAAGGCAATCCCTGGCGGATTTAAAATTTGCGACAGTATAAAATTAATTTTTGAAAAATTTACTATAGAAAAGGCAATCCCTGGCGTATTTAAAATTTGCGACAGTAAAAAATTAATTTTTGAAAAATTTACTATAGAAAAGGCAATCCCTGGCGTATTTAAAATTTGCGACAGTATAAAATTATTTTTTGAATAATTTACTATAGAAAAGGCAATCCCTGGCGTAATTAAAATTTGCGACAGTAAAAAATTAATTTTTGAAAAATTTACTATAGAAAAGGCAATCCCTGGCGTAATTAAAACTTGCGATAGCAAAAAATTATTTTTTGAAAAATTTACTATAGAAAAGGCAATCCTAATTGCGAATTTAAAATTTGCGTCAGTAAAATATTTTTTGAATATTTACTATAGAAGGCAATCCCTGTCGCAATTAAAATTTGCGACAGTACAAAATTATTTTTTGAATAATTTACTATAGAAAAGGCAATCCCTGGCGTAATTAAAATTTGCGACAGTAAAAAATAATTTTTGAAAAATTTACTATAGAAAAGGCAATCCCTGGCGTAATTAAAACTTGCGATAGCAAAAAATTATTTTTTGAAAAATTTACTATAGAAAAGGCAATCGCTGGCGCAATTAAAATTTGCGACAGTATAAAATTAATGTTTGAAAAATTTACTATAGAAAAGGAAATCCCTGGCGTATTTAGAATTGGCGACAGTAAAAAATTAATTTTTGAAAAATTTACTATAGAAAAGGCAATCCCTGGCGTAATTAAAATTTGCGACAGCAAAAAATTATTTTTTGAAAAATTTACTATAGAAAAGGCAATCCCTGGCGTATTTAAAATTTGCGACAGTAAAAAATTATTTTTTGAATAATTTACTATAGAAAAGGCAATCCCTGTCGCAATTAAAATTTGCGACAGTACAAAATTATTTTTTGAATAATTTACTATAGAAAAGGCAATCCCTGGCGTAATTAAATTTTGCGACAGTATAAAATTAATTTTTGAAAAATTTACTATAGAAAATGCAATCCCTGGCTTATTTAAAATTTGCGAAAAAAAAATTATTTTTTGCAAAATTTAGATTAGAAAAGGCAATCCTTGGCGTATTTAAAATTTGCGACAGTAAAAAATTATTTTTTGAATAATTTACTATAGAAATGGCAATCCCTGGCGTAATTAAAATTTGCGACAGTATAAAATTAATTTTTGAAAAATTTACTATAGAAAAGGCAATCCCTGGCGCAATTAAAATTTGCGACAGTATAAAATTAATTTTTGAAAAATTTACTATAGAAAAGGCAATCCCTGGCGTAATTAGAATATGCGACAGTATAAAAAGTATGTTTTGTAAAATTTACTATAGAAAAGGCAATCCCTGGCGTATTTAAAATTTGCGACAGTATAAAATTATTTTTTGTAAAATTTACTATAGAAAAGGCAATCCCTGGCGTATTTAAAATTTGCGACAGTATAAAATTATTTTTTGCAAAATTTACTATAGAAAAGGCAATACCTGGCGTATTTAAGATTTGCGACAGTAAAAAATTATTTTTTGAATAATTTACTATAGAAAAGGCAATCCTTGGCGTATTTAAAATGTGCGACAGTATAAAAATATTTTTTGAATAATTTACTATAGAAATGGCAATACCTGGCGTAATTAAAATTTGCGTCAGCAAAAAATTATTTTTTGAAAAATTTACTATAGAAAAGGCAATCCCTGGCGCAATTAAAATTTGCGACAGTATAAAATTAATTTTTGAAAATCTACTATAGAAAAGTCAATCCTTGGCGTATTTAAAATGTGCGACAGTATAAAATTATTTTTTGCAAAATGTACTATAGAAAAGGCAATCCCTGGCGTATTTGAAATTTGCGATAGTAAAAAATAATTTTTTGCAAAATTTACTATAGAAAAGGCAATCCCTGGCGTGTTTAAAATTTGCGACAGTATAAAATTAATTTTTGAAAAATTTACTATAGAAAAGGCAATCCCTGGCGTATTTAAAATTTGCGACAGTAAAAAATTAATTTTTGAAAAATTTACTATAGAAAAGGCAATCCCTGGCGTATTTAAAATTTGCGACAGAAAAAAATTATTTTTTGAATAATTTACTATACAAAAGGCAATCAATCCCTGGCGTATTTAAAATTTGCGACAGTAAAAAATTAATTTATGAAAAATTTACTATAGAAAAAGCAATCCCTGGCGTATTTAAAATTTGCGATAATA
The DNA here is from genome assembly GCA_963930735.1 of Dioctria linearis. Lineage (NCBI taxonomy): Eukaryota > Metazoa > Arthropoda > Insecta > Diptera > Asilidae > Dioctria > Dioctria linearis. The sequence goes on along the minus strand of CAWVNZ010000185.1, from coordinate 4,633 downwards.
TAAAATTATTTTTTGAAAAATTTTCTATAGAAAAGGCAATCCTTGGCGTATTTAAAATTTGCGACAGCAAAAACTGATTTTTTACAAAATTAACTATAGAAAAGGCAATCCCTGGCGTATTTAAAATTTGCGACAGTACAAAATTATTTTTTGAAAAATTTACTATAGAAAAGGCAATCCCTGGCGTATTTAAAATTTGCGACTGTAAAAAATTATTTTTTGAATAATTTACTATAGAAAATGCAATCCCTGGCGTATTTAAAATTTGCGACAGTAAAAAATTAATTTTTGAAAAATTTGCTATAGAAAAGGCAATCCCTGGCGTATTTAAAATTTGCGACAGTAAAAAATTATTTTCTGCAAAATTTACTATAGAAAAAACAATCCCTGGCGTATTTAAAATTTGCGACAGTAAAAAATTATTTTTTGAAAATTTACTATAGAAAAGGCAATCCATGACGTATTTAAAATTTGCGACAGTATAAAATAATTTTTTGAAAAATTTACTATAAAAAAGGCAATCCCTGGCGTATTTAAAATTTGCGACAGTATAAAATTAATTTTTGAAAAATTTACTATAGAAAAGGCAATCCCTGGCGTATTTAAAATTTGCGACAGTATAAAATTATTTTTTGAAAAATTTACTATAGAAAAGGCAATCCCTGGCGGATTTAAAATTTGCGACAGTATAAAATTAATTTTTGAAAAATTTACTATAGAAAAGGCAATCCCTGGCTTATTTAAAATTTGCGAAAAAAAAATTATTTTTGCAAAATTTAGATTAGAAAAGGCAATCCTTGGCGTATTTAAAATTTGCGACAGTAAAAAATTATTTTTTGAATAATTTACTATAGAAATGGCAATCCCTGGCGTAATTAAAATTTGCGACAGTATAAAATTAATTTTTGAAAAATTTACTATAGAAAAGGCAATCCCTGGCGCAATTAAAATTTGCGACAGTATAAAATTAATTTTTGAAAAATTTACTATAGAAAAGGCAATCCCTGGCGTAATTAGAATATGCGACAGTATAAAAAGTATGTTTTGTAAAATTTACTATAGAAAAGGCAATCCCTGGCGTATTTAAAATTTGCGACAGTATAAAATTATTTTTTGTAAAATTTACTATAGAAAAGGCAATCCCTGGCGTATTTAAAATTTGCGACAGTATAAAATTATTTTTTGCAAAATTTACTATAGAAAAGGCAATACCTGGCGTATTTAAGATTTGCGACAGTAAAAAATTATTTTTTGAATAATTTACTATAGAAAAGGCAATCCTTGGCGTATTTAAAATGTGCGACAGTATAAAAATATTTTTTGAATAATTTACTATAGAAATGGCAATACCTGGCGTAATTAAAATTTGCGTCAGCAAAAAATTATTTTTTGAAAAATTTACTATAGAAAAGGCAATCCCTGGCGCAATTAAAATTTGCGACAGTATAAAATTAATTTTTGAAAATCTACTATAGAAAAGTCAATCCTTGGCGTATTTAAAATGTGCGACAGTATAAAATTATTTTTTGCAAAATGTACTATAGAAAAGGCAATCCCTGGCGTATTTGAAATTTGCGATAGTAAAAAATAATTTTTGCAAAATTTACTATAGAAAAGGCAATCCCTGGCGTGTTTAAAATTTGCGACAGTATAAAATTAATTTTTGAAAAATTTACTATAGAAAAGGCAATCCCTGGCGTATTTAAAATTTGCGACAGTAAAAAATTAATTTTTGAAAAATTTACTATAGAAAAGGCAATCCCTGGCGTATTTAAAATTTGCGACAGAAAAAAATTATTTTTTGAATAATTTACTATACAAAAGGCAATCAATCCCTGGCGTATTTAAAATTTGCGACAGTAAAAAATTAATTTATGAAAAATTTACTATAGAAAAAGCAATCCCTGGCGTATTTAAAATTTGCGATAATATAAAATTATTTTTTGAAAAATTTTCTATAGAAAAGGCAATCCTTGGCGTATTTAAAATTTGCGACAGCAAAAACTGATTTTTTACAAAATTAACTATAGAAAAGGCAATCCCTGGCGTATTTAAAATTTGCGACAGTACAAAATTATTTTTTGAAAAATTTACTATAGAAAAGGCAATCCCTGGCGTATTTAAAATTTGCGACTGTAAAAAATTATTTTTTGAATAATTTACTATAGAAAATGCAATCCCTGGCGTATTTAAAATTTGCGACAGTAAAAAATTAATTTTTGAAAAATTTGCTATAGAAAAGGCAATCCCTGGCGTATTTAAAATTTGCGATAGTAAAAATTATTTTCTGCAAAATTTACTATAGAAAAAACAATCCCTGGCGTATTTAAAATTTGCGACAGTAAAAAATTATTTTTGAAAAATTTACTATAGAAAAGGCAATCCATGACGTATTTAAAATTTGCGACAGTATAAAATAATTTTTTGAAAAATTTACTATAAAAAAGGCAATCCCTGGCGTATTTAAAATTTGCGACAGTATAAAATTAATTTTGAAAAATTTACTATAGAAAAGGCAATCCCTGGCGTATTTAAAATTTGCGACAGTATAAAATTATTTTTTGAAAAATTTACTATAGAAAAGGCAATCCCTGGCGGATTTAAAATTTGCGACAGTATAAAATTAATTTTTGAAAATTTACTATAGAAAAGGCAATCCCTGGCGTATTTAAAATTTGCGACAGTAAAAAATTAATTTTTGAAAAATTTACTTTAGAAAAGGCAATCCCTGGCGTATTTAAAATTTGCGACAGTATAAAATTATTTTTTGAATAATTTACTATAGAAAAGGCAATCCCTGGCGTAATTAAAATTTGCGACAGTAAAAAATTAATTTTTGAAAAATTTACTATAGAAAAGGCAATCCCTGGCGTAATTAAATCTTGCGATAGCAAAAAATTATTTTTTGAAAAATTTACTACAGAAAAGGCAATCCTTGGCGTATTTAAAATTTGCGACAGTAAAAAATTATTTTTTGAATAATTTACTATAGAAAAGGCAATCCCTGTCGCAATTAAAATTTGCGACAGTACAAAATTATTTTTTGAATAATTTACTATAGAAAAGGCAATCCCTGGCGTAATTAAAATTTGCGACAGTAAAAAATTAATTTTTGAAAAATTTACTACAGAAAAGGCAATCCCTGGCGTAATTAAAACTTGCGATAGCAAAAAATTATTTTTTGAAAAATTTACTATAGAAAAGGCATTCGCTGGCGCAATGAAAATTTGCGACAGTATAAAATTAATTTTTGAAAAATTTACTATAGAAAAGGAAATCCCTGGCGTATTTAGAATTGGCGACAGTAAAAAATTAACTTTTGAAAAATTTACTATAGAAAAGGCAATCCCTGGCGTAATTAAAATTTGCGACAGCAAAAAATTATTTTTTGAAAAATTTACTATAGAAAAGGCAATCCCTGGAGCAATTAAATTTTGCGACAGTATAAAATTAATTTTTGAAAAATTTACTATAGAAAATGCAATCCCTGGCTTATTTAAAATTTGCGAAAAAAAAATTATTTTTTGCAAAATTTAGATTAGAAAAGGCAATCCTTGGCGTATTTAAAATTTGCGACAGTAAAAAATTATTTTTTGAATAATTTACTATAGAAATGGCAATCCCTGGCGTAATTAAAATTTGCGACAGTAAAAAATTACTTTTTAATAAATTTACTATAGAAAAGGCAATCCCTGGCGCAATTAAAATTTGCGACAGTATAAAATTAATTTTTGAAGAATTTATTATAGAAAAGGCAATCGCTGGCGTAATTAAAATATGCGACAGTATAAAAAGTATTTTTTGTAAAATTTACTATAGAAAAGGCAATCCCTGGCGTATTTAAAATTTGCGACAGTATAAAATTATTTTTTGTAAAATTTACTATAGAAAAGGCAATCCCTGGCCTATTTAAAATTTGCGACAGTACAAAATTATTTTTTGAAAATTTACTATAGAAAGGGCAATCCCTGGCGTATTTAAAATTTGCGACAGTAAAAAATTATTTTTTGAATAATTTACTATAGAAAATGCAATCCCTGGCGTATTTAAAATTTGCGACTGTAAAACATTAATTTTTGAAAAATTTGCTATAGAAAAGGCAATCCCTGGCGTATTTAAAATTTGCGACAGTAAAAAATTATTTTCTGCAAAATTTACTATAGAAAAAGCAATCCCTGGCGTATTTAAAATTTGCAACAGTAAAAAATTATTTTTTGAAAAATTTACTATAGAAAAGGCAATCCGTGACGTATTTAAAATTTGCGACAGTATAAAATTAATTTTTGAAAAATTTACTATAGAAAAGGCAATCCCTGGCGTATTTAAAATTTGCGACAGTAAAAAATTAATTTTTGAAAAATTTACTATAGAAAAGGCAATCCCTGGCGTATTTAAAATTTGCGACAGAAAAAAATTATTTTTTGAATAATTTACTATACAAAAGGCAATCAATCCCTGGCGTATTTAAAATTTGCGACAGTAAAAAATTAATTTATGAAAAATTTACTATAGAAAAAGCAATCCCTGGCGTATTTAAAATTTGCGATAGTATAAAATTATTTTTTGAAAAATTTACTATAGAAAAGGCAATCCTTGGCGTATTTAAAATTTGCGACAGCAAAAACTGATTTTT
>CAWVNZ010000184.1:0-42694 GCA_963930735.1 Dioctria linearis | reverse complement strand
TAATTTGAGACAGTAAAAAATGATTTTTGAATAATTTACTATAGAAAAGGCAATCCCTGGCGTAATTAAAATTTGAGACAGTAAAAAATGAATTTTTGAATAATTTACTATAGAAAAGGCAATCCCTGGCGTAATTAAAATTTGAGACAGTAAAAAATTATTTTTTGAATAATTTACTATAGAAAAGGCAATCCCTGGCGTAATTAAAATTTGAGACAGTATAAAATGAATTTTTGAATAATTTACTATAGAAAAGGCAATACCTGGCGTAATTAAAATTTGAGACAGTAAAAAATTAATTTTTGAATAATTTACTATAGAAAAGGCAATCCCTGGCGTAATTAAAATTTGAGACAGTAAAAAAGGAATTTTTGAATAATTTACTATAGAAAAGGCAATACCTGGCGTAATTAAAATTTGAGACAGTCAAAAATTAATTTTTGAATAATTTACTATAGAAAAGGCAATCCTTGGCGTAATAAAATTTGAGACAGTAAACAATTATTTTTTGAATAATTTACTATAGAAAAGGCAATCCCTGGCGTATTTAAAATTTGCGACAGTAAAAAATTATTTTTTGAATAATTTACTATAGAAAAGGCAATACCTGGCGTAATTAAAATTTGCGACAGTAAAAAATTATTTTTTGAATAATTTACTATAGAAAAGGCAATCCCTGGCGTAATTAAAATTTGCCACACTAAACAATTATTTTTTGAATAATTTACTATAGAAAAGGCAATCCCTGGCGTAATTAAAATTTGCGACACTAAACAATTATTTTTTGCAAAATTTACTATAGAAAAGGCAATCCCTGGCGTAATTAAAATTTGCGACAGAAAAAATGAATTTTTGAATAATTTACTATAGAAAAGGCAATCCCTGGCGTAATTAAAATTTGAGACAGTAAAAAATGAATTTTTGAATAATTTACTATAGAAATGGCAATCCCTGGCGTAATTAAAATTTGAGACAGTAAAAAATGAATTTTTGAATAATTTACTATAGAAAAGGCAATCCCTGGCGTAATTAAAATTTGCGACAGAAAAAATTATTTTTTGCAAAATTTACTATAGAAAAGGCAATCCCTGGCGTATTTAAAATTTGCGACAGTAAAAAATTATTTTTTGAATAATTTACTATACAAAAGGCAATCCCTGGCGTAATTAAAATTTGCGACAGTAAAAAATTAGTTTTTGCAAAATTTACTATAGAAAAGGCAATCCCTGGAGTAATTAAAATTTGCGACAGAAAAAATGAATTTTTGAATAATTTACTATAGAAAAGGCAATCCCTGGCGTAATTAAAATTTGCGACAGAAAAAATTATTTTTTGCAAAATTTACTATAGAAAAGGCAATCCCTGGCGTATTTAAAATTTGCGACAGTAAAAAATTATTTTTTGAATAATTTACTATAGAAAAGGCAATCCCTGGCGTAATTAAAATTTGCGACAGTATAAAATTATTTTTTGAATAATTTACTATAGAAAAGGCAATCCCTGGCGTATTTAAAATTTGCGACAGTAAAAAATTATTTTTTGAATAATTTACTATAGAAAAGGCAATACCTGGCGTAATTAAAATTTCCGACAGTAAAAAATTATTTTTTGAATAATTTACTATAGAAAAGGCAATCCCTGGCGTAATTAAAATTTGCGACACTAAACAATTATTTTTTGAATAATTTACTATAGAAAAGGCAATCCCTGGCGTAATTAAAATTTGCGACACTAAACAATTATTTTTTGCAAAATTTACTATAGAAAAGGCAATCCCTGGCGTAATTAAAATTTGCGACAGAAAAAATTAATTTTTGAATAATTTACTATAGAAAAGGCAATCCCTGGCGTATTTAAAATTTGCGACAGTAAAAAATTAATTTTTGAATAATTTACTATAGAAAAGGCAATCCTTGGCGTAATTAAAATTTGAGACAGTAAACAATTATTTTTTGAATAATTTACTATAGAAAAGGCAATCCCTGGCGTATTTAAAATTTGCGACAGTAAAAAATTATTTTTTGAATAATTTACTATAGAAAAGGCAATCCCTGGCGTAATTAAAATTTGCGATAGTAAAAAATTATTTTTTGAATAATTTACTATAGAAAAGGCAATCCCTGGCGTAATTAAAATTTGCGACACTAAACAATTATTTTTTGCAAAATTTACTATAGAAAAGGCAATCCCTGGCGTAATTAAAATTTGCGACAGAAAAAATGAATTTTTGAATAATTTACTATAGAAAAGGCAATCCCTGGCGTAATTAAAATTTGAGACAGTAAAAAATGAATTTTTGAATAATTTACTATAGAAATGGCAATCCCTGGCGTAATTAAAATTTGAGACAGTAAAAAATGAATTTTTGAATAATTTACTATAGAAAAGGCAATCCCTGGCTTATTTAAAATTTGCGACAGTAAAAAATTATTTTTTGAATAATTTACTATAGAAAAGGCAATCCCTGGCGTAATTAAAATTTGCGACAGTATAAAATTATTTTTTGAATAATTTACTATAGAAAAGGCAATCCCTGGAGTAATTAAAATTTGCGACAGAAAAATGAATTTTTGAATAATTTACTATAGAAAAGGCAATCCCTGGCGTAATTATAATTTGAGACAGTAAAAAATGATTTTTGAATAATTTACTATAGAAAAGGCAATCCCTGGCGTAATTAAAATTTGAGACAGTAAAAAATGAATTTTTGAATAATTTACTATAGAAAAGGCAATCCCTGGCGTAATTAAAATTTGAGACAGTAAAAAATTATTTTTTGAATAATTTACTATAGAAAAGGCAATCCCTGGCGTAATTAAAATTTGAGACAGTATAAAATGAATTTTTGAATAATTTACTATAGAAAAGGCAATACCTGGCGTAATTAAAATTTGAGACAGTAAAAAATTAATTTTTGAATAATTTACTATAGAAAAGGCAATCCCTGTCGTAATTAAAATTTGAGACAGTAAAAAAGGAATTTTTGAATAATTTACTATAGAAAAGGCAATACCTGGCGTAATTAAAATTTGAGACAGTCAAAAATTAATTTTTGAATAATTTACTATAGAAAAGGCAATCCTTGGCGTAATTAAAATTTGAGACAGTAAGCAATTATTTTTTGAATAATTTACTATAGAAAAGGCAATCCCTGGCGTATTTAAAATTTGCGACAGTAAAAAATTATTTTTTGAATAATTTACTATAGAAAAGGCAATACCTGGCGTAATTAAAATTTGCGACAGTAAAAAATTATTTTTTGAATAATTTACTATAGAAAAGGCAATCCCTGGCGTAATTAAAATTTGCGACACTAAACAATTATTTTTTGAATAATTTACTATAGAAAAGGCAATCCCTGGCGTAATTAAAATTTGCGACACTAAACAATTATTTTTTGCAAAATTTACTATAGAAAAGGCAATCCCTGGCGTAATTAAAATTTGCGACAGAAAAAATGAATTTTTGAATAATTTACTATAGAAAAGGCAATCCCTGGCGTAATTAAAATTTGAGACAGTAAAAAATGAATTTTTGAATAATTTACTATAGAAATGGCAATCCCTGGCGTAATTAAAATTTGAGACAGTAAAAAATGAATTTTTGAATAATTTACTATAGAAAAGGCAATCCCTGGCGTAATTAAAATTTGCGACAGAAAAAATTATTTTTTGCAAAATTTACTATAGAAAAGGCAATCCCTGGCGTATTTAAAATTTGCGACAGTAAAAAATTATTTTTTGAATAATTTACTATACAAAAGGCAATCCCTGGCGTAATTAAAATTTGCGACAGTAAAAAATTAGTTTTTGCAAAATTTACTATAGAAAAGGCAATCCCTGGAGTAATTAAAATTTGCGACAGAAAAAATGAATTTTTGAATAATTTACTATAGAAAAGGCAATCCCTGGCGTAATTAAATTTGCGACAGAAAAAATTATTTTTTGCAAAATTTACTATAGAAAAGGCAATCCCTGGCGTATTTAAAATTTGCGACAGTAAAAAATTATTTTTTGAATAATTTACTATAGAAAAGGCAATCCCTGGCGTAATTAAAATTTGCGACAGTATAAAATTATTTTTTGAATAATTTACTATAGAAAAGGCAATCCCTGGCGTATTTAAAATTTGCGACAGTAAAAAATTATTTTTTGAATAATTTACTATAGAAAAGGCAATACCTGGCGTAATTAAAATTTGCGACAGTAAAAAATTATTTTTTGAATAATTTACTATAGAAAAGGCAATCCCTGGCGTAATTAAAATTTGCGACACTAAACAATTATTTTTTGAATAATTTACTATAGAAAAGGCAATCCCTGGCGTAATTAAAATTTGCGACACTAAACAATTATTTTTTGCAAAATTTACTATAGAAAAGGCAATCCCTGGCGTAATTAAAATTTGCGACAGAAAAAATTAATTTTTGAATAATTTACTATAGAAAAGGCAATCCCTGGCGTATTTAAAATTTGCGACAGTAAAAAATTTATTTTTGAATAATTTACTATAGAAAAGGCAATCCTTGGCGTAATTAAAATTTGAGACAGTAAACAATTATTTTTTGAATAATTTACTATAGAAAAGGCAATCCCTGGCGTATTTAAAATTTGCGACAGTAAAAAATTATTTTTTGAATAATTTACTATAGAAAAGGCAATCCCTGGCGTAATTAAAATTTGCGACAGTAAAAAATTATTTTTTGAATAATTTACTATAGAAAAGGCAATCCCTGGCGTAATTAAAATTTGCGACACTAAACAATTATTTTTTGCAAAATTTACTATAGAAAAGGCAATCCCTGGCGTAATTAAAATTTGCGACAGAAAAAATGAATTTTTGAATAATTTACTATAGAAAAGGCAATCCCTGGCGTAATTAAAATTTGAGACAGTAAAAAATGAATTTTGAATAATTTACTATAGAAATGGCAATCCCTGGCGTAATTAAAATTTGAGACAGTAAAAAATGAATTTTTGAATAATTTACTATAGAAAAGGCAATCCCTGGCGTAATTAAAATTTGCGACAGAAAAAATTATTTTTTGCAAAATTTACTATAGAAAAGGCAATCCCTGGCGTATTTAAAATTTGCGACAGTAAAAAATTATTTTTTGAATAATTTACTATAGAAAAGGCAATCCCTGGCGTAATTAAAATTTGCGACAGTAAAAAATTATTTTTTGAATAATTTACTATAGAAAAGGCAATCCCTGGCGTATTTAAAATTTGCGACAGTAAAAAATTATTTTTTGAATAATTTACTATAGAAAAGGCAATCCCTGGCGTATATAAAATTTGCGACAGTAAAAAATTATTTTTTGCAAAATTTACTATAGAAAAGGCAATCCCTGGCGTATTTAAAATTTGCGACAGTAAAAAATTATTTTTTGAATAATTTACTATAGAAAAGGCAATCCCTGGCGTAATTAAAATTTGCGACACTAAACAATTATTTTTTGAATAATTTACTATACAAAAGGCAATTCCTGGCGTAATTAAAATTTGAGACAGTAAAAAATTATTTTTGAATAATTTACTATAGAAAAGGCAATCCCTGGCGTAATTAAAATTTGAGACAGTAAAAAACGAATTTTTGAATAATTTACTATAGAAAAGGCAAGGTAATTAAAATTTGCGACACTAAACAATTATTTTTTGAACAATTTACTATAGAAAAGGCAATCCCTGGCGTATTTAAAATTTGCGACAGTAAAAAATTATTTTTTGAATAATTTACTATAGAAAAGGCAATCCCTGGCGTAATTAAAATTTGCGACAGTAAAAAATTATATTTTGAATAATTTACTATAGAAAAGGCAATCCCTGGCGAAATTAAAATTTGCGACACTAAACAATTATTTTTTGAATAATTTACTATAGAAAAGGCAATCCCTGGTGTAATTAAAATTTGAGGCAGTAAAAAATTATTTTTTGAATAATTTACTATAGAAAAGGCAATCCCTGGCGTAATTAAAATTTGCGACAGTAAAAAATTATTTTTTGCAAAATTTACTATACAAAAGGCAATCCCTGGCGTAATTTAAATTTGCGACAGTAAAAAATTATTTTTTGAATAATTTACTATAGAAAAGGCAATCCCTGGCGTAATTAAAATTGCGACAGTAAAAAATTATTTTTTGCAAAATTTACTATAGAAAAGGCAATCCCTGGCGTATTTAAAATTTGCGACAGTAAAAAAATAGTTTTTGCAAAATTTACTATAGAAAAGGCAATCCCTGGCGTAATTAAAATTTGAGACAGTAAAAAATGAATTTTTGAATAATTTACTATAGAAAAGGCAATCCCTGGCGTAATTAAAATTTGAGACAGTAAAAAAGGAATTTTTGAATAATTTACTATAGAAAAGGCAATACCTGGCGTAATTAAAATTTGAGACAGTAAAAAATTAATTTTTGAATAATTTACTATAGAAAAGGCAATCCTTGGCGTAATTAAAATTTGAGACAGTAAACAATTATTTTTTGAATAATTTACTATAGAAAAGGCAATCCCTGGCGTATTTAAAATTTGCGACAGTAAAAAATTATTTTTTGAATAATTTACTATAGAAAAGGCAATACCTGGCGTAATTAAAATTTGCGACAGTAAAAAATTATTTTTTGAATAATTTACTATAGAAAAGGCAATCCCTGGCGTAATTAAAATTTGCGACACTAAACAATTATTATTTGAATAATTTACTATAGAAAAGGAAATCCCTGGCGTAATTAAAATTTGCGACACTAAACAATTATTTTTTGCAAAATTTACTATAGAAAAGGCAATCCCTGGCGTAATTAAAATTTGCGACAGAAAAAATGAATTTTTGAATAATTTACTATAGAAAAGGCAATCCCTGGCGTAATTAAAATTTGAGACAGTAAAAAATGAATTTTTGAATAATTTACTATAGAAATGGCAATCCCTGGCGTAATTAAAATTTGAGACAGCAAAAAATGAATTTTTGAATAATTTACTATAGAAAAGGCAATCCCTGGCGTAATTAAAATTTGCGACAGAAAAAATTATTTTTTGCAAAATTTACTATAGAAAAGGCAATCCCTGGCGTATTTAAAATTTGCGACAGTAAAAAATTATTTTTTTAATAATTTACTATACAAAAGGCAATCCCTGGCGTAATTAAAATTTGCGACAGTAAAAAATTAGTTTTTGCAAAATTTACTATAGAAAAGGCAATCCCTGGCGTAATTAAAATTTGCGACAGAAAAAATGAATTTTTGAATAATTTACTATAGAAAAGGCAATCCCTGGCGTAATTAAAATTTGCGACAGAAAAAATTATTTTTTGCAAAATTTACTATAGAAAAGGCAATCCCTGGCGTATTTAAAATTTGCGACAGTAAAAAATTATTTTTTGAATAATTTACTATAGAAAAGGCAATCCCTGGCGTAATTAAAATTTGCGACACTAAACAATTATTTTTTGCAAAATTTACTATAGAAAAGGCAATCCCTGGCGTAATTAAAATTTGCGACAGAAAAAATGAATTTTTGAATAATTTACTATAGAAAAGGCAATCCCTGGCGTAATTAAAATTTGAGACAGTAAAAAATGAATTTTTGAATAATTTACTATAGAAATGGCAATCCCTGGCGTAATTAAAATTTGAGACAGTAAAAAATGAATTTTTGAATAATTTACTATAGAAAAGGCAATCCCTGGCGTAATTAAAATTTGCGACAGAAAAAATTATTTTTTGCAAACTTTACTATAGAAAAGGCAATCCCTGGCGTATTTAAAATTTGCGACAGTAAAAAATTATTTTTTTAATAATTTACTATACAAAAGGCAATCCCTGGCGAAATTAAAATTTGCGACAGTAAAAAATTAGTTTTTGCAAAATTTACTATAGAAAAGGCAATCCCTGGCGTAATTAAAATTTGCGACAGAAAAAATGAATTTTTGAATAATTTACTATAGAAAAGGCAATCCCTGGCGTAATTAAAATTTGCGACAGAAAAAATTATTTTTTGCAAAATTTACTATAGAAAAGGCAATCCCTGGCGTATTTAAAATTTGCGACAGTAAAAAATTATTTTTTGAATAATTTACTATAGAAAAGGCAATCCCTGGCGTAATTAAAATTTGCGACAGTATAAAATTATTTTTTGAATAATTTACTATAGAAAAGGCAATCCCTGGAGTAATTAAAATTTGCGACAGAAAAAATGAATTTTTGAATAATTTACTATAGAAAAGGCAATCCCTGGCGTAATTATAATTTGAGACAGTAAAAAATGATTTTTGAATAATTTACTATAGAAAAGGCAATCCCTGGCGTAATTAAAATTTGAGACAGTAAAAAATGAATTTTTGAATAATTTACTATAGAAAAGGCAATCCCTGGCGTAATTAAAATTTGAGACAGTAAAAAATGAATTTTTGAATAATTTACTATAGAAAAGGCAATCCCTGGCGTAATTAAAATTTGCGACAGAAAAAATTATTTTTTGCAAAATTTACTATAGAAAAGGCAATCCCTGGCGTATTTAAAATTTGCGACAGTAAAAAATTATTTTTTTAATAATTTACTATACAAAAGGCAATCCCTGGCGTAATTAAAATTTGAGACAGTAAAAAATTATTTTTTGAATAATTTACTATTAAAAAGGCAATCCCTGGCGTAATTAAAATTTGAGACAGTAAAAAACGAATTTTTGAATAATTTACTATAGAAAAGGCAAGGTAATTAAAATTTGCGACACTAAACAATTATTTTTTGAACAATTTACTATAGAAAAGGCAATCCCTGGCGTATTTAAAATTTGCGACAGTAAAAAATTATTTTTTGAATAATTTACTATAGAAAAGGCAATCCCTGGCGTAATTAAAATTTGCGACAGTAAAAAATTATTTTTTGAATAATTTACTATAGAAAAGGCAATCCCTGGCGTATTTAAAATTTGCGACAGTAAAAAATTATTTTTTGAATAATTTACTATAGAAAAGGCAATCCCTGGCGTAAATAAAATTTGCGACAGTAAAAAATTATTTTTTGCAAAATTTACTATAGAAAAGGCAATCCCTGGCGTATTTAAAATTTGCGACAGTAAAAAATTATTTTTTGAATAATTTACTATAGAAAAGGCAATCCCTGGCGTAATTAAAATTTGCGACACTAAACAATTATTTTTTGAATAATTTACTATACAAAAGGCAATCCCTGGCGTAATTAAAATTTGAGACAGTAAAAAATTATTTTTTGAATAATTTACTATAGAAAAGGCAATACCTGGCGTAATTAAAATTTGAGACAGTAAAAAATTAATTTTTGAATAATTTACTATAGAAAAGGCAATCCCTGGCGTAATTAAAACTTGCGACAGAAAAAATTATTTTTTGAATAATTTACTATACAAAAGGCAATCCCTGGCGTAATTTAAATTTGCGACAGTAAAAAATTATTTTTTGAATAATTTACTATAGAAAAGGCAATCTCTGGCGTAATTAAAATTGCGACAGTAAAAAATTATTTTTTGCAAAATTTACTATAGAAAAGGCAATCCCTGGCGTATTTAAAATTTGCGACAGTAAAAAAATAGTTTTTGCAAAATTTACTATAGAAAAGGCAATCCCTGGCGTAATTATAATTTGAGACAGTAAAAAATGATTTTTGAATAATTTACTATAGAAAAGGCAATCCCTGGCGTAATTAAAATTTGAGACAGTAAAAAATGAATTTTTGAATAATTTACTATAGAAAAGGCAATCCCTGGCGTAATTAAAATTTGAGACAGTAAAAAATGAATTTTTGAATAATTTACTATAGAAAAGGCAATCCCTGGCGTAATTAAAATTTGCGACAGAAAAAATTATTTTTTGCAAAATTTACTATAGAAAAGGCAATCCCTGGCGTATTTAAAATTTGCGACAGTAAAAAATTATTTTTTTAATAATTTACTATACAAAAGGCAATCCCTGGCGTAATTAAAATTTGAGACAGTAAAAAATTATTTTTTGAATAATTTACTATTAAAAAGGCAATCCCTGGCGTAATTAAAATTTGAGACAGTAAAAAACGAATTTTTGAATAATTTACTATAGAAAAGGCAAGGTAATTAAAATTTGCGACACTAAACAATTATTTTTTGAACAATTTACTATAGAAAAGGCAATCCCTGGCGTATTTAAAATTTGCGACAGTAAAAAATTATTTTTTGAATAATTTACTATAGAAAAGGCAATCCCTGGCGTAATTAAAATTTGCGACAGTAAAAAATTATATTTTGAATAATTTACTATAGAAAAGGCAATCCCTGGCGAAATTAAAATTTGCGACACTAAACAATTATTTTTTGAATAATTTACTATAGAAAAGGCAATCCCTGGCGTAATTAAAATTTGAGGCAGTAAAAAATTATTTTTTGAATAATTTACTATAGAAAAGGCAATCCCTGGCGTAATTAAAATTTGCGACAGTAAAAAATTATTTTTTGCAAAATTTACTATACAAAAGGCAATCCCTGGCGTAATTTAAATTTGCGACAGTAAAAAATTATTTTTTGAATAACTTACTATAGAAAAGGCAATCCCTGGCGTAATTAAAATTGCGACAGTAAAAAATTATTTTTTGCAAAATTTACTATAGAAAAGGCAATCCCTGGCGTATTTAAAATTTGCGACAGTAAAAAAATAGTTTTTGCAAAATTTACTATAGAAAAGGCAATCCCTGGCGTAATTAAAATTTGAGACAGTAAAAAATGAATTTTTGAATAATTTACTATAGAAAAGGCAATCCCTGGCGTAATTAAAATTTGAGACAGTAAAAAAGGAATTTTTGAATAATTTACTATAGAAAAGGCAATACCTGGCGTAATTAAAATTTGAGACAGTAAAAAATTAATTTTTGAATAATTTACTATAGAAAAGGCAATCCTTGGCGTAATTAAAATTTGAGACAGTAAACAATTATTTTTTGAATAATTTACTATAGAAAAGGCAATCCCTGGCGTATTTAAAATTTGCGACAGTAAAAAATTATTTTTTGAATAATTTACTATAGAAAAGGCAATACCTGGCGTAATTAAAATTTGCGACAGTAAAAAATTATTTTTTGAATAATTTACTATAGAAAAGGCAATCCCTGGCGTAATTAAAATTTGCGACACTAAACAATTATTTTTTGAATAATTTACTATAGAAAAGGAAATCCCTGGCGTAATTAAAATTTGCGACAGTAAAAAATTATTTTTTGAATAATTTACTATAGAAAAGGCAATCCCTGGCGTAATTAAAATTTGCGACAGTATAAAATTATTTTTTGAATAATTTACTATAGAAAAGGCAATCCCTGGAGTAATTAAAATTTGCGACAGAAAAAATGAATTTTTGAATAATTTACTATAGAAAAGGCAATCCCTGGCGTAATTATAATTTGAGACAGTAAAAAATGATTTTTGAATAATTTACTATAGAAAAGGCAATCCCTGGTGTAATTAAAATTTGAGACAGTAAAAAATGAATTTTTGAATAATTTACTATAGAAAAGGCAATCCCTGGCGTAATTAAAATTTGAGACAGTAAAAAATTATTTTTTGAATAATTTACTATAGAAAAGGCAATCCCTGGCGTAATTAAAATTTGAGACAGTATAAAATGAATTTTTGAATAATTTACTATAGAAAAGGCAATACCTGGCGTAATTAAAATTTGAGACAGTAAAAAATTAATTTTTGAATAATTTACTATAGAAAAGGCAATCCCTGGCGTAATTAAAACTTGCGACAGAAAAAATTATTTTTTGAATAATTTACTATAGAAAAGGCAATCCCTGGCGTAATTAAAATTTGAGACAGTAAAAAATTATTTTTTGAATAATTTACTATAGAAAAGGCAATCCCTGGCGTAATTAAAATTTGCGACAGTATAAAATTATTTTTTGAATAATTTACTATAGAAAAGGCAATCCCTGGCGTAATTAAAATTTGCGACAGTATAAAATTATTTTTTGATTAATTTACTATAGAAAAGGCAATCCCTGGCTTAATTAAAATTTGTGACAGAAAAAAATATTTTTTGAGTCATTTACTATAGAAAAGGCAATCCCTGGCGTAATTAAAATTTGCGACACTAAACAATTATTTTTTGCAAAATTTACTATAGAAAAGGCAATCCCTGGCGTAATTACAATTTGAGACAGTAAAAAATGAATTTTTGAATAATTTACTATAGAAAAGGCAATCCCTGGCGTAATTAAAATTTGAGACAGTAAAAAATGAATTTTTGAATAATTTACTATAGAAATGGCAATCCCTGGCGTAATTAAAATTTGAGACAGTAAAAAATGAATTTTTGAATAATTTACTATAGAAAAGGCAATCCCTGGCGTAATTAAAATTTGCGACAGTAAAAAATTATTTTTTGAATAATTTACTATAGAAAAGGCAATCCCTGGCGTATTTAAAATTTGCGACAGTAAAAAATTATTTTTTGAATAATTTACTATAGAAAAGGCAATCCCTGGCGTAAATAAAATTTGCGACAGTAAAAAATTATTTTTTGCAAAATTTACTATAGAAAAGGCAATCCCTGGCGTATTTAAAATTTGCGACAGTAAAAAATTATTTTTTGAATAATTTACTATAGAAAAGGCAATCCCTGGCGTAATTAAAATTTGCGACACTAAACAATTATTTTTTGAATAATTTACTATACAAAAGGCAATCCCTGGCGTAATTAAAATTTGAGACAGTAAAAAATTATTTTTTGAATAATTTACTATAGAAAAGGCAATACCTGGCGTAATTAAAATTTGAGACAGTAAAAAATTAATTTTTGAATAATTTACTATAGAAAAGGCAATCCCTGGCGTAATTAAAACTTGCGACAGAAAAAATTATTTTTTGAATAATTTACTATAGAAAAGGCAATCCCTGGCGTAATTTAAATTTGCGACAGTAAAAAATTATTTTTTGAATAATTTACTATAGAAAAGGCAATCCCTGGCGTAATTAAAATTGCGACAGTAAAAAATTATTTTTTGCAAAATTTACTATAGAAAAGGCAATCCCTGGCGTATTTAAAATTTGCGACAGTAAAAAAATAGTTTTTGCAAAATTTACTATAGAAAAGGCAATCCCTGGCGTAATTATAATTTGAGACAGTAAAAAATGATTTTTGAATAATTTACTATAGAAAAGGCAATCCCTGGCGTAATTAAAATTTGAGACAGTAAAAAATGAATTTTTGAATAATTTACTATAGAAAAGGCAATCCCTGGCGTAATTAAAATTTGAGACAGTAAAAAATGAATTTTTGAATAATTTACTATAGAAAAGGCAATCCCTGGCGTAATTAAAATTTGCGACAGAAAAAATTATTTTTTGCAAAATTTACTATAGAAAAGGCAATCCCTGGCGTATTTAAAATTTGCGACAGTAAAAAATTATTTTTTTAATAATTTACTATACAAAAGGCAATCCCTGGCGTAATTAAAATTTGAGACAGTAAAAAATTATTTTTTGAATAATTTACTATAGAAAAGGCAATCCCTGGCGTAATTAAAATTTGAGACAGTAAAAAACGAATTTTTGAATAATTTACTATAGAAAAGGCAAGGTAATTGAAATTTGCGACACTAAACAATTATTTTTTGCAAAATTTACTATAGAAAAGGCAATCCCTGGCGTATTTAAAATTTGCGACAGTAAAAAATTATTTTTTTAATAATTTACTATACAAAAGGCAATCCCTGGCGTAATTAAAATTTGCGACAGTAAAAAATTATTTTTTGAATAATTTACTATAGAAAAGGCAATACCTGGCGTATTTAAAATTTGCGACAGTAAAAAATTATTTTTTTAATAATTTACTATACAAAAGGCAATCCCTGGCGTAATTAAAATTTGCGACAGTAAAAAATTATTTTTTGAATAATTTACTATAGAAAAGGCAATCCCTGGCGTAATTAAAATTTGAGACAGTAAGAAATTATTTTTTGAATAATTTACTACAGAAAAGGCAATCCCTGGCGTAATTAAAACTTGCGACAGAAAAAATTATTTTTTGAATAATTTACTATACAAAAGGCAATCCCTGGCGTAATTTAAATTTGCGACAGTAAAAAATTATTTTTTGAATAATTTACTATAGAAAAGGCAATCCCTGGCGTAATTAAAATTTGCGACAGTAAGAAATTATTTTTTGAATAATTTACTATAGAAAAGGCAATCCCTGGCGTAATTAAAATTTGAGACAGTAAGAAATTATTTTTTGAATAATTTACTATAGAAAAGGCAATCCCTGGCGTAATTAAAATTTGAGACAGTATAAAATGAATTTTTGAATAATTTACTATAGAAAAGGCAATACCTGGCGTAATTAAAATTTGAGACAGTAAAAAATTAATTTTTGAATAATTTACTATAGAAAAGGCAATCCCTGGCGTAATTAAAACTTGCGACAGAAAAAATTATTTTTTGAATAATTTACTATACAAAAGGCAATCCCTGGCGTAATTTAAATTTGCGACAGTAAAAAATTATTTTTTGAATAATTTACTATAGAAAAGGCAAGGTAATTAAAATTTGCGACAGAAAAAATTATTTTTTGCAAAATTTACTATAGAAAAGGCAATCCCTGGCGTATTTAAAATTTGCGACAGTAAAAAATTATTTTTTTAATAATTTACTATACAAAAGGCAATCCCTGGCGTAATTAAAATTTGCGACAGTAAAAAATTATTTTTTGAATAATTTACTATAGAAAAGGCAATCCCTGGCGTAATTAAAATTTGAGACAGTAAGAAATTATTTTTTGAATAATTTACTATAGAAAAGGCAATCCCTGGCGTAATTAAAATTTGAGACAGTATAAAATGAATTTTTGAATAATTTACTATAGAAAAGGCAATACCTGGCGTAATTAAAATTTGAGACAGTAAAAAATTAATTTTTGAATAATTTACTATAGAAAAGGCAATCCCTGGCGTAATTAAAACTTGCGACAGAAAAAATTATTTTTTGAATAATTTACTATACAAAAGGCAATCCCTGGCGTAATTTAAATTTGCGACAGTAAAAAATTATTTTTTGAATAATTTACTATAGAAAAGGCAATCCCTGGCGTAATTAAAATTGCGACAGTAAAAAATTATTTTTTGCAAAATTTACTATAGAAAAGGCAATCCCTGGCGTATTTAAAATTTGCGACAGTAAAAAAATAGTTTTTGCAAAATTTACTATAGAAAAGGCAATCCCTGGCGTAATTATAATTTGAGACAGTAAAAAATGATTTTTGATTAATTTACTATAGAAAAGGCAATCCCTGGCGTAATTAAAATTTGAGACAGTAAAAAATGAATTTTTGAATAATTTACTATAGAAAAGGCAATCCCTGGCGTAATTAAAATTTGAGACAGTAAAAAATGAATTTTTGAATAATTTACTATAGAAAAGGCAATCCCTGGCGTAATTAAAATTTGCGACAGAAAAAATTATTTTTTGCAAAATTTACTATAGAAAAGGCAATCCCTGGCGTATTTAAAATTTGCGACAGTAAAAAATTATTTTTTTAATAATTTACTATACAAAAGGCAATCCCTGGCGTAATTAAAATTTGCGACAGTAAAAAATTAGTTTTTGCAAAATTTACTATAGAAAAGGCAATCCCTGGGGTAATTAAAATTTGCGACAGAAAAAATGAATTTTTGAATAATTTACTATAGAAAAGGCAATCCCTGGCGTAATTAAAATTTGCGACAGAAAAAATTATTTTTTGCAAAATTTACTATAGAAAAGGCAATCCCTGGCGTATTTAAAATTTGCGACAGTAAAAAATTATTTTTTGAATAATTTACTATAGAAAAGGCAATCCCTGGCGTAATTAAAATTTGCGACAGTATAAAATTATTTTTTGAATAATTTACTATAGAAAAGGCAATCCCTGGAGTAATTAAAATTTGCGACAGAAAAAATGAATTTTTGAATAATTTACTATAGAAAAGGCAATCCCTGGCGTAATTATAATTTGAGACAGTAAAAAATGATTTTTGAATAATTTACTATAGAAAAGGCAATCCCTGGCGTAATTAAAATTTGAGACAGTAAAAAATGAATTTTTGAATAATTTACTATAGAAAAGGCAATCCCTGGCGTAATTAAAATTTGAGACAGTAAAAAATTATTTTTTGAATAATTTACTATAGAAAAGGCAATCCCTGGCGTAATTAAAATTTGAGACAGTATAAAATGAATTTTTGAATAATTTACTATAGAAAAGGCAATACCTGGCGTAATTAAAATTTGAGACAGTAAAAAATTAATTTTTGAATAATTTACTATAGAAAAGGCAATCCCTGGCGTAATTAAAACTTGCGACAGAAAAAATTATTTTTTGAATAATTTACTATAGAAAAGGCAATCCCTGGCGTAATTAAAATTTGAGACAGTAAAAAATTATTTTTTGAATAATTTACTATAGAAAAGGCAATCCCTGGCGTAATTAAAATTTGCGACAGTATAAAATTATTTTTTGAATAATTTACTATAGAAAAGGCAATCCCTGGCGTAATTAAAATTTGCGACAGTATAAAATTATTTTTTGATTAATTTACTATAGAAAAGGAATCCCTGGCGTAATTAAAATTTGCGACACTAAACAGTTATTTTTTGAATAATTTACTATAGAAAAGGCAATCCCTGGCGTAATTAAAATTTGCGACACTGAACAATTATTTTTTGAATAATTTACTATAGAAAAGGCAATCCCTGGCGTAATTAAAATTTGCGACAGTAAAAAATGAATTTTTGAATAATTTACTATAGAAAAGGCAATCCCTGGCGTAATTAAAATTTGAGACAGTAAAAAATGAATTTTTGAATAATTTACTATAGAAAAGGCAATCCCTGGCGTAATTAAAATTTGAGACAGTAAAAAATGAATTTTTGAATAATTTACTATAGAAAAGGCAATCCCTGGCGTAATTAAAATTTGCGACAGTAAAAAATTATTTTTTGAATAATTTACTATAGAAAAGGCAATCCCTGGCGTATTTAAAATTTGCGACGGTAAAAAATTATTTTTTGAATAATTTACTATAGAAAAGGCAATCCCTGGCGTAATTAAAATTTGCGACAGTAAAAAATTATTTTTTGCAAAATTTACTATAGAAAAGGCAATCCCTGGCGTATTTAAAATTTGCGATAGTAAAAAATTATTTTTTGAATAATTTACTATAGAAAAGGAAATCCCTGGCGTAATTAAAATTTGCGACACTAAACAATTATTTTTTGAATAATTTACTATACAAAAGGCAATCCCTGGCGTAATTAAAATTTGAGACAGTAAAAAATTATTTTTTGAATAATTTACTATAGAAAAGGCAATCCCTGGCGTAATTAAAATTTGAGACAGTAAAAAACGAATTTTTGAATAATTTACTATAGAAAAGGCAAGGTAACTAAAATTTGCGACACTAAACAATTATTTTTTGAATAATTTACTATAGAAAAGGCAATCCCTGGCGTAATTAAAATTTGCGACACTAAACAATTATTTTTTGAATAATTTACTATAGAAAAGGCAATCCCTGGCTTAATTAAAATTTGAGACAGTAAAAAATTATTTTTTGAATAATTTACTATACAAAAGGCAATCCCTGGCGTAATTAAAATTTGCGAAAGTAAAAAATTAGTTTTTGCAAAATTTACTATAGAAAAGGCAATTCCTGGCGTAATTAAAATTTGCGACAGTAAAAAATTATTTTTTGAATAATTTACTATAGAAAAGACAATCCCTGGAGTAATTAAAATTTGAGACACTAAACAATGAATTTTTGAATAATTTACTATAGAAAAGGCAATCCCTAGCGTTATTAAAATTTGCGAAACTAAACAATTATTTTTTGAATAATTTACTATAGAAAAGGCAATCCCTGGCGTAATTAAAATTTGAGACAGTAAAAAATTATTTTTTGAATAATTTACTATAGAAAAGGCAATCCCTGGCGTAATTAAAATTTGAGACAGTAAAAAATGAATTTTTGAATAAATTTCTATAGAAAAGGCAATCCCTGGCGTAATTAAAATTTGCGACAGTAAAAAATTATTTTTTGAATAATTTACTATAGAAAAGGCAATCCCTGGCGTAATTAAAATTTGCGACACTAAACAATGAATTTTTGAATAATTTACTATAGAAAAGGCAATCCCTGGCGTAATTAAAATTTGCGACACTAAACAATTATTTTTTGAATAATTTACTATAGAAAAGGCAATCCCTGGCGTAATTAAAATTTGCGACAGTAAAAAATTATTTTTTGAATAATTTACTATAGAAAAGGCAATCCCTGGCGTAATTAAAATTTGCGACACTAAACAATGAATTTTTGAATAATTTACTATAGAAAAGGCAATCGCTGGCGTAATTAAAATTTGCGACACTAAACAATGAATTTTTGAATAATTTACTATAGAAAAGGCAATCCCTGGCGTAATTAAAATTTGCGACACTAAACAATTATTTTTTGAATAATTTACTATAGAAAAGGCAATCCCTGGCGTAATTAAAATTTGCGACACTAAACAATTATTTTTTGAATAATTTACTATAGAAAAGGCAATCCCTGGCGTAATTAAAATTTGCGACACTAAACAATTATTTTTTGTATAATTTACTATAGAAAAGGCAATCCCTGGCGTAATTAAAATTTGCGACACTAAACAATGAATTTTTGAACAATTTACTATAGAAAAGGCAATCCCTGGCGTAATTAAAATTTGCGACACTAAACAATTATTTTTTGAATAATTTACTATAGAAAAGGCAATCCCTGGCGTATTTAAAATTTGCGACAGTAAAAAATTATTTTTTGAATAATTTACAATAGAAAAGGCAATCCCTGGCGTAATTAAAATTTGCGACAGTAAAAAATTATTTTTTGAATAATTTACTTTAGAAAAGGCAATCCCTGGCGTAATTAAAATTTGAGACAGTAAAAAATTATTTTTTGAATAATTTACTATACAAAAGGCAATCCCTGGCGTAATTAAAATTTGAGACAGTAAAAAATGAATTTTTGAATAATTTACTATAGAAAAGGCAATCCCTGGCGTAATTAAAATTTGCGACACTAAACAATTATTTTTTGAATAATTTACTATAGAAAAGGCAATCCCTGGCGTAATTAAAATTTGCGACAGTAAAAAATTAGTTTTTGCAAAATTTACTATAGAAAAGGCAATCCCTGGCGTAATTAAAATTTGCGACAGTAAAAAATTATTTTTTGCAAAATTTACTATAGAAAAGGCAATCCCTGGCGTATTTAAAATTTGCGACAGTAAAAAATTAGTTTTTGCAAAATTTACTATAGAAAAGGCAATCCCTGGCGTAATTAAAATTTGAGACAGTAAAAAATGAATTTTTGAATAATTTACTATAGAAAAGGCAATCCCTGGCGTAATTAAAATTTGAGACAGTAAAAAATTATTTTTTGAATAATTTACTATACAAAAGGCAATCCCTGGCGTAATTAAAATTTGCGACAGTAAAAAATTAGTTTTTGCAAAATTTACTATAGAAAAGGCAATCCCTGGCGTAATTAAAATTTGCGACAGTAAAAAATTATTTTTTGAATAATTTACTATAGAAAAGGCAATCCCTGGCGTAATTAAAATTTGCGACACTAAACAATTATTTTTTGAATAATTTACTATAGAAAAGGCAATCCCTGGCGTAATTAAAATTTGCGACAGTAAAAAATTAGTTTTTGCAAAATTTACTATAGAAAAGGCAATCCCTGGCGTAATTAAAATTTGCGACAGTAAAAAATTATTTTTTGCAAAATTTACTATAGAAAAGGCAATCCCTGGCGTATATAAATTTGCGACAGTAAAAAATTAGTTTTTGCGAAATTTACTATAGAAAAGGCAATCCCTGGCGTAATTAAAATTTGAGACAGTAAAAAATGAATTTTTGAATAATTTACTATAGAAAAGGCAATCCCTGGAGTAATTAAAATTTGAGACAGTAAAAAATTATTTTTTGAATAATTTACTATACAAAAGGCAATCCCTGGCGTAATTAAAATTTGCGACAGTAAAAAATTAGTTTTTGCAAAATTTACTATAGAAAAGGCAATCCCTGGCGTAATTAAAATTTGCGACAGTAAAAAATTATTTTTTGAATAATTTACTATAGAAAAGGCAATCCCTGGCGTAATTAAAATTTGAGACACTAAACAATGAATTTTTGAATAATTTACTATAGAAAAGGCAATCCCTGGCGTAATTAAAATTTGTGACACTAAACAATGAATTTTTGAATAACTTACTATAGAAAAGGCAATCCCTGGCGTAATTAAAATTTGCGACACTAAACAATGAATTTTTGAATAATTTACTATAGAAAAGGCAATCCTGGCGTAATTAAAATTTGCGACACTAAACAATTATTTTTTGAATAATTTACTATAGAAAAGGCAATCCCTGGCGTATTTAAAATTTGCGACAGTAAAAAATTATTTTTTGAATAATTTACTATAGAAAAGGCAATCCCTGGCGTAATTAAAATTTGCGACAGTAAAAAATTATTTTTTGAATAATTTACTACACAAAAGGCAATCCCTGGCGTAATTAAAATTTGCGACACTAAACAATTATTTTTTGAATAATTTACTACACAAAAGGCAATCCCTGGCGTAATTAAAATTTGCGACACTAAACAATTATTTTTTGAATAATTTACTATAGAAAAGGCAATCCCTGGCGTATTTAAAATTTGCGACAGTAAAAAATTAGTTTTTGCAAAATTTACTATAGAAAAGGCAATCCCTGGCGTAATTAAAATTTGAGATAGTAAAAAATGAATTTTTGAATAATTTACTATAGAAAAGGCAATCCCTGGTGTAATTAAAATTTGAGACAGTAAAAAATTATTTTTTGAATAATTTACTATACAAAAGGCAATCCCTGGCGTAATTAAAATTTGCGACAGTAAAAAATTATTTTTTGCAAAATTTACTATAGAAAAGGCAATCCCTGGCGTAATTAAAATTTGCGACAGTAAAAAATTATTTTTTGAATAATTTACTATAGAAAAGGAAATCCCTGGCGTAATTAAAATTTGCGACACTAAACAATGAATTTTTGAATAACTTACTATAGAAAAGGCAATCCCTGGCGTAATTAAAATTTGCGACACTAAACAATGAATTTTTGAATAATTTACTATAGAAAAGGCAATCCTGGCGTAATTAAAATTTGCGACACTAAACAATTATTTTTTGTATAATTTACTATAGAAAAGGCAATCCCTGGCGTATTTAAAATTTGCGACAGTAAAAAATTATTTTTTGAATAATTTACTATAGAAAAGGCAATCCCTGGCGTAATTAAAATTTGCGACAGTAAAAAATTAGTTTTTGCAAAATTTACTATACAAAAGGCAATCCCTGGCGTAATTAAAATTTGCGACAGTAAAAAATTAGTTCTTGCAAAATTTACTATAGAAAAGGCAATCCCTGGCGTAATTAAAATTTGCTTCAGTAAAAAATTATTTTTTGAATAATTTACTATAGAAAAGGCAATCCCTGGCGTAATTAAAATTTGAGACACTAAACAATGAATTTTTGAATAATTTACTATAGAAAAGGCAATCCCTGGCGTAATTAAAATTTGTGACACTAAACAATGAATTTTTGAATAACTTACTATAGAAAAGGCAATCCCTGGCGTAATTAAAATTTGCGACACTAAACAATGAATTTTTGAATATTTTACTATAGAAAAGGCAATCCTGGCGTAATTAAAATTTGCGACACTAAACAATTATTTTTTGAATAATTTACTATAGAAAAGGCAATCCCTGGCGTATTTAAAATTTGCGACAGTAAAAAATTATTTTTTGAATAATTTACTATAGAAAAGGCAATCCCTGGCGTAATTAAAATTTGCGACAGTAAAAAATTATTTTTTGAATAATTTACTACACAAAAGGCAATCCCTGGCGTAATTAAAATTTGCGACACTAAACAATTATTTTTTGAATAATTTACTACACAAAACGCAATCCCTGGCGTAATTAAAATTTGCGACACTAAACAATTATTTTTTGAATAATTTACTATAGAATAGGCAATCCCTGGCGTATTTAAAATTTGCGACAGTAAAAAATTAGTTTTTGCAAAATTTACTATAGAAAAGGCAATCCCTGGCGTAATTAAAATTTGAGACAGTAAAAAATGAATTTTTGAATAATTTACTATAGAAAAGGCAATCCCTGGTGTAATTAAAATTTGAGACAGTAAAAAATTATTTTTTGAATAATTTACTATACAAAAGGCAATCCCTGGCGTAATTAAAATTTGCGACAGTAAAAAATTATTTTTTGCAAAATTTACTATAGAAAAGGCAATCCCTGGCGTAATTAAAATTTGCGACAGAAAAAAATTATTTTTTGAATAATTTACTATAGAAAAGGCAATCCCTGGCGTAATTAAAATTTGCGACACTAAACAATGAATTTTTGAATAACTTACTATAGAAAAGGCAATCCCTGGCGTAATTAAAATTTGCGACACTAAACAATGAATTTTTGAATAATTTACTATAGAAAAGGCAATCCTGGCGTAATTAAAATTTGCGACACTAAACAATTATTTTTTGTATAATTTACTATAGAAAAGGCAATCCCTGGCGTATTTAAAATTTGCGACAGTAAAAAATTATTTTTTGAATAATTTACTATAGAAAAGGCAATCCCTGGCGTAATTAAAATTTGCGACAGTAAAAAATTATTTTTTGAATAATTTACTATAGAAAAGGCAATCCCTGGCGTAATTAAAATTTGCGACACTAAAAAATGAATTTTTGGATAATTTACTATAGAAAAGGCAATCCCTGGCGTAATTAAAATTTGCGACAGTAAAAAATTATTTTTTGAATAATTTACTATAGAAAAGGCATTCCCTGGCGTAATTAAAATTTGAGACAGTAAAAAATGAATTTTTGAATAATTTACTATAGAAAAGGCAATCCCTGGCGTAATTAAAATTTGCGACAGTAAAAAATTATTTTTTGAATAATTTACTATAGAAAAGGCAATCCCTGGCGTAATTAAAATTTGCGACACTAAACAATGAATTTTTGAATAATTTACTATGGAAAAGGCAATCCCTGGCGTAATTAAAATTTGCGACACTAAACAATTATTTTTTGAATAATTTACTATAGAAAAGGCAATCCCTGGCGTAATTAAAATTTGCGACAGTAAAAAATTATTTTTTGCAAAATTTACTATACAAAAGGCAATCCCTGGCGTAATTAAAATTTGCGACACTAAACAGTTATTTTTTGAATAACTTACTATAGAAAAGGCAATCCCTGGCGTAATTAAAATTTGCGACACTAAACAATTATTTTTTGAATAATTTACTATAGAAAAGGCAATCCCTGGCGTAATTAAAATTTGCGACAGTAAAAAATTATTTTTTGAATAATTTACTATAGAAAAGGCAATCCCTGGCGTAATTAAAATTTGCGACACTAAACAATGAATTTTTGAATAACTTACTATAGAAAAGGCAATCCCTGGCGTAATTAAAATTTGCGACACTAAACAATGAATTTTTGAATAATTTACTATAGAAAAGGCAATCCTGGCGTAATTAAAATTTGCGACACTAAACAATTATTTTTTGTATAATTTACTATAGAAAAGGCAATCCCTGGCGTATTTAAAATTTGCGACAGTAAAAAATTATTTTTTGAATAATTTACTATAGAAAAGGCAATCCCTGGCGTAATTAAAATTTGCGACAGTAAAAAATTATTTTTTGAATAATTTACTACACAAAAGGCAATCCCTGGCGTAATTAAAATTTGCGACACTAAACAATTATTTTTTGAATAATTTACTATAGAAAAGGCAATCCCTGGCGTAATTAAAATTTGCGACACTAAACAATTATTTTTTGAATAATTTACTATAGAAAAGGCAATCCCTGGCGTAATTAAAATTTGCGACACTAAACAATGAATTTTTGAATAATTTACTATAGAAAAGGCAATCCCTGGCGTAATTAAAATTTGCGATACTAAAAAATGAATTTTTGGATAATTTACTATAGAAAAGGCAATCCCTGGCGTAATTAAAATTTGCGACAGTAAAAAATTATTTTTTGAATAATTTACTATAGAAAAGGCATTCCCTGGCGTAATTAAAATTTGAGACAGTAAAAAATGAATTTTTGAATAATTTACTATAGAAAAGGCAATCCCTGGCGTAATTAAAATTTGAGACAGTAAAAAATGAATTTTTGAATAATTTACTATGGAAAAGGCAATCCCTGGCGTAATTAAAATTTGCGACACTAAACAATTATTTTTTGAATAATTTACTATAGAAAAGGCAATACAATAAAAATTTGAGACAGTAAAAAATGAATTTTTGAATACTTTACTACAGAAAAGGCAGTCCCTGGCGTAATTACAATTTGCGACACTAAACAATTATTTTTTGAATAATTTACTATAGAAAAGGCAATCCCTGGCGTAATTAAAATTTGAGACAGTAAAAAATTATTTTTTGAATAATTTACTATAGAAAAGGCAATCCCTGGCGTAATTAAAATTTGAGACAGCATAAAATGAATTTTTGAATAATTTACTATAGAAAAGGCAATCCCTGGCGTAATTAAAATTTGAGACAGTAAAAAATTAATTTTTGAATAATTTACTATAGAAAAGGCAATCCCTGGCGTAATTAAAATTTGCGACAGTATAAAATGAATTTTTGAATAATTTACTATAGAAAAGGCAATCCCTGGCGTAATTAAAATTTGCGACAGTATAAAATGAATTTTTGCAAAATTTACTATAGAAAAGGCAATCCCTGGCGTAATTAAAATTTGTGACAGAAAAAATTATTTTTTGAATAATTTACTAGAGAAAAGGCAATCCCTGGCGTAATTAAAATTTGCGACACTAAACAATTATTTTTTGAATAATTTACTATAGAAAAGGCAATCCATGGCGTAATTAAAATTTGAGACCGTATAAAATTATTTTTTGAATAATTTACTATAGAAAAGGCAATCCTTGGCGTAATTAAAATTTGAGACAGTAAAAAATGAATTTTTGAATAATTTACTATAGAAAAGGCAATCCCTGGCGTAATTAAAATTTGCGACAGTATAAAATTATTTTTTGAATAATTTACTATAGAAAAGGCAATCCCTGGCGTATTTAAAATTTGCGACAGTAAAAAATTAGTTTTTGCAAAATTTACTATAGAAAAGGCAATCCCTGGCGTAATTAAAATTTGAGACATTAAAAAATGAATTTTTGAATAATTTACTAAAGAAAAGGCAATCCCTGGCGTAATTAAAATTTGAGACACTAAAAAATTATTTTTTGCAAAATTTACTATAGAAAAGGCAATCCCTGGCGTAATTAAAATTTGAGACAGTAAAAAATGAATTTTTGAATAATTTACTATAGAAAAGGCAATCCCTGGCATAATTAAAATTTGAGACAGTAAAAAATTATTTTTTGAATAATTTACTATAGAAAAGGCAATCCCTGGCGTAATTAAAATTTGCGACAGTAAAAAATTATTTTTTGAATAATTTACTATAGAAAAGGCAATCCCTGGCGTAATTAAAATTTGTGACAGAAAAAATTATTTTTTGAATAATTTACTATAGAAAAGGCAATCCCTGGCGTAATTAAAATTTGAGACAGTAAAAAATGAATTTTGGAATAATTTACTATATAAAAAAGGCAATCCCTGGCGTAATTAAAATTTGAGACAGTAAAAAATTATTTTTTGAATAATTTACTATATTAAAGGCAATCCCTGGCGTAATTAAAATTTGCGACACTAAACAATTATTTTTTGCAAAATTTACTATAGAAAAGGCTATCCCTGGCGTAATTAAAATTTGAGACAGTAAAAAATTATTTTTTGAATAATTTACTATAGAAAAGGCAATCCCTGGCGTAATTAAAATTTGAGACAGTAAAAAATTATTTTTTGAATAATTTACTATAGAAAAGGCAATCCCTGGCGTAATTAAATTTTGCGACACTAAACAATTATTTTTTGCAAAATTTACTATAGAAAAGGTAATCCCTGGCGTAATTAAAATTTGAGACAGTAAAAAATTATTTTTTGAATAATTTACTATAGAAAAGGCAATCCCTGGCGTAATTAAAATTTGAGACAGTATAAAATGAATTTTTGAATAATTTACTATAGAAAAGGCAATCCCTGGCGTAATTAAAATTTGAGACAGTAAAAAATTAATTTTTGAATAATTTACTATAGAAAAGGCAATCCCTGGCGTAATTAAAATTTGCGACAGTATAAAATGAATTTTTGAATAATTTACTATAGAAAAGGCAATCCCTGGCGTAATTAAAATTTGCGACAGTATAAAAAGAATTTTTGCAAAATTTACTATAGAAAAGGCAATCCCTGGCGTAATTAAAATTTGTGACAGAAGAAATTATTTTTTGAATAATTTACTATATAAAAGGCAATCCCTGGCGTAATTAAAATTTGCGACACTAAACAATTATTTTTTGAATAATTTACTATAGAAAAGGCAATCCATGGCGTAATTAAAATTTGAGACAGTATAAAATTATTTTTTGAATAATTTACTATAGAAAAGGCAATCCCTGGCGTAATTAAAATTTGAGACAGTAAAAAATGAATTTTTGAATAATTTACTATAGAAAAGGCAATCCCTGGCGTAATTAAAATTTGCGACAGTATAAAATTATTTTTTGAATAATTTACTATAGAAAAGGCAATCCCTGGCGTAATTAAAATTTGTGACAGAAAAAATTATTTTTTGAATAATTTACTATAGAAAAGGAAATCCCTGGCGTAATTAAAATTTGAGACAGTAAAAAATGAATTTTTGAATAATTTACTATAGAAAAGGCAATCCCTGGCGTAATTAAAATTTGCGACACTAAACAATTATTTTTTGAATAATTTACTATAGAAAAGGAAATCCCTGGCGTAATTAAAATTTGAGACAGTAAAAAATGAATTTTTGAATAATTTACTATAGAAAAGGCAATCCCTGGCGTAATTAAAATTTGAGACAGTAAAAAATTTTTTTTTGAATAATTTACTATAGAAAAGGCAATCCCTGGCGTAATTAAAATTTGCGACACTAAACAATTATTTTTTGCAAAATTTACTATAGAAAAGGCAATCCCTGGCGTAATTAAAATTTGCGAGAGTATAAAATTATTTTTTGAATAATTTACTATAGAAAAGGCAATCCCTGGCGTAATTAAAATTTGTGACAGAAAAAATTATTTTTTGAATAATTTACTATAGAAAAGGAAATCGCTGGCGTAATTAAAATTTGAGACAGTAAAAAATGAATTTTTGAATAATTTACTATAGAAAAGGCAATCCCTGGCGTAATTAAAATTTGAGACAGTAAAAAATTTTTTTTTGAATAATTTACTATAGAAAAGGCAATCCCTGGCGTAATTAAAATTTGCGACACTAAACAATTATTTTTTGCAAAATTTACTATAGAAAAGGCAATTCCTGGCGTAATTAAAATTTGAGACAGTAAAAAATTATTTTTTGAATAATTTACTATAGAAAAGGCAATCCCTGGCGTAATTAAAATTTGCGACAGTATAAAATGAATTTTTGAATAATTTACTATAGAAAAGGCAATCCCTGGCGTAATTAAAATTTGCGACAGTATAAAATTATTTTTTGAATAATTTACTATAGAAAAGGCAATCCCTGGCGTAATTAAAATTTGAGACAGTAAAAAATGAGTTTTGGAATAATTTACTATAGAAAAGGCAATCCCTGGCGTAATTAAAATTTGCGACAGAAAAAATGAATTTTTGAATAATTTACTATAGAAAAGGCAATCCTTGGCGTAATAAAAATTTGAGACAGTATAAAATTATTTTTTGAATAATTTACTATAGAAAAGGCAATCCCTGGCATAATTAAAATTTGAGACAGTAAAAAATTATTTTTTGAATAATTTACTATAGAAAAGGCAATCCCTGGCGTAATTAAAATTTGAGACAGTAAAAAATTATTTTTTGAATAATTTACTATAGAAAAGGCAATCCCTGGCGTAATTAAAATTTGCGACAGAAAAAATTTAATTTTTGAATAATTTACTATAGAAAAGGCAATCCCTGGCGTAATTAAAATTTGAGACAGTATAAAATGAATTTTTGAATAATTTACTATAGAAAAGGCAATCCCTGGCGTAATTAAAATTTGAGACAGTATAAAATGAATTTTTGAATAATTTACTATAAAAAGGCAATCCCTGGCGTAATTAAAATTTGCGACAGTATAAAATGCATTTTTGAATAATTTACTATAGAAAAGGCAATCCCTGGCGTAATTAAAATTTGCGACAGTAAAAAATTAGTTTTTGCAAAATTTACTATAGAAAAGGCAATCCCTGGCGTAATTAAAATTTGAGACAGTAAAAAATGAATTTTTGAATAATTTACTATAGAAAAGGCAATCCCTGGCGTAATTAAAATTTGAGACAGTAAAAAATGAATTTTTGAATAATTTACTATAGAAAAGGCAATCCCTGGCGCAATTAAAATTTGAGACAGTAAAAAATGAATTTTTGAATAATTTACTATAGAAAAGGCAATCCCTGGCGTAATTAAAATTTGCGACACTAAACAATTATTTTTTGCAAAATTTACTATAGAGAAGGCAATCCCTGGCGTAATTAAAATTTGAGACAGTAAAAAATGAATTTTTGAATAATTTACTATAGAAAAGGCAATCCCTGGCGTAATTAAAATTTGAGACAGTAAAAAAATATTTTTTGAATAATTTACAATAGAAAAGGCAATCCCTGGCGTATTTAAAATTTGCGACAGTAAAAAATCAGTTTTTGCAAAATTTACTATAGAAAAGGCAATCCCTGGCGTAATTAAAATTTGAGACAGTAAAAAATGAATTTTTGAATAATTTACTATAGAAAAGGCAATTCCTGGCGTAATTAAAATTTGAGACAGTAAAAAATGAATTTTTGAATAATTTACTATAGAAAAGGCAATCCCTGGCGTAATTAAAATTTGAGACAGTAAAAAATGAATTTTTGAATAATTTACTATAGAAAAGGCAATCCCTGGCGTAATTAAAATTTGAGACAGAAAAAATGAATTTTTGAATAATTTACTATAGAAAAGGCAATCCCTGGCGTAATTAAAATTTGCGACACTAAACAATGAATTTTTGAATAATTTACTATAGAAAAGGCAATCCCTGGCGTAATTAAAATTTGCGACAGTATAAAATTATTTTTTGAATAATTTACTATAGAAAAGGCAATCCCTGGCGTATTTAAAATTTGCGACAGTAAAAAATTAGTTTTTGCAAAATTTACTATAGAAAAGGCAATCCCTGGCGTAATTAAAATTTGCGACAGTAAAAAATTATTTTTTGAATAATTTACTATAGAAAAGGCAATCCCTGGCGTAATTAAAATTTGCGACACTAAACAATTATTTTTTGCAAAATTTACTATAGAAAAGGCAAACCCTGGCGTAATTAAAATTTGCGACAGTAAAAAATTATTTTTTGAATAATTTACTATAGAAAAGGCAATCCCTGGCGTAATTAAAATTTGCGACACTAAACAATTATTTTTTGAATAATTTACTATAGAAAAGGCAATCCATGGCGTAATTAAAATTTGAGACAGTATAAAATTATTTTTTGAATAATTTACTATAGAAAAGGCAATCCCTGGCGTAATTAAAATTTGAGACAGTAAAAAATGAATTTTTGAATAATTTACTATAGAAAAGGCAATCCCTGGCGTAATTAAAATTTGCGACAGTATAAAATTATTTTTTGAATAATTTACTATAGAAAAGGCAATCCCTGGCGTAATTAAAATTTGCGACAGTATAAAATGAATTTTTGAATAATTTACTATAGAAAAGGCAATCCCTGGCGTAATTAAAATTTGCGACAGTATAAAAAGAATTTTTGCAAAATTTACTATAGAAAAGGCAATCCCTGGCGTAATTAAAATTTGTGACAGAAGAAATTATTTTTTGAATAATTTACTATAGAAAAGGCAATCCCTGGCGTAATTAAAATTTGCGACACTAAACAATTATTTTTTGAATAATTTACTATAGAAAAGGCAATCCATGGCGTAATTAAAATTTGAGACAGTATAAAATTATTTTTTGAATAATTTACTATAGAAAAGGCAATCCCTGGCGTAATTAAAATTTGAGACAGTAAAAAATGAATTTTTGAATAATTTACTATAGAAAAGGCAATCCCTGGCGTAATTAAAATTTGCGACAGTATAAAATTATTTTTTGAATAATTTACTATAGAAAAGGCAATCCCTGGCGTATTTAAAATTTGCGACAGTAAAAAATTAGTTTTTGCAAAATTTACTATAGAAAAGGCAATCCCTGGCGTAATTAAAATTTGAGACAGTAAAAAATGAATTTTTGAATAATTTACTATAGAAAAGGCAACCCCTGGCATAATTAAAATTTGAGACACTAAACAATTATTTTTTGCAAAATTTAATATAGAAAAGGCAATCCCTGGCGTAATTAAAATTTGCGACAGTATAAAATTATTTTTTGAATAATTTACTATAGAAAAGGCAATCCCTGGCGTAATTAAAATTTGTGACAGAAAAAATTATTTTTTGAATAATTTACTATAGAAAAGGAAATCCCTGGCGTAATTAAAATTTGAGACAGTAAAAAATGAATTTTTGAATAATTTACTATAGAAAAGGCAATCCCTGGCGTAATTAAAATTTGAGACAGTAAAAAATTATTTTTTGAATAATTTACTATAGAAAAGGCAATCCCTGGCGTAATTAAAATTTGCGACACTAAACAATTATTTTTTGCAAAATTTACTATAGAAAAGGCAATTCCTGGCGTAATTAAAATTTGAGACAGTAAAAAATTATTTTTTGAATAATTTACTATAGAAAAGGCAATCCCTGGCGTAATTAAAATTTGCGACAGTATAAAATGAATTTTTGAATAATTTACTATAGAAAAGGCAATCCCTGGCGTAATTAAAATTTGCGACAGTATAAAATTATTTTTTGAATAATTTACTATAGAAAAGGCAATCCCTGGCGTAATTAAAATTTGAGATAGTAAAAAATGAGTTTTTGAATAATTTACTATAGAAAAGGCAATCCCTGGCGTAATTAAAATTTGCGACAGAAAAAATGAATTTTTGAATAATTTACTATAGAAAAGGCAATCCTTGGCGTAATAAAAATTTGAGACAGTATAAAGTTATTTTTTGAATAATTTACTATAGAAAAGGCAATCCCTGGCATAATTAAAATTTGAGACA
Organism: Dioctria linearis; assembly: GCA_963930735.1. Taxonomy (NCBI): domain Eukaryota; kingdom Metazoa; phylum Arthropoda; class Insecta; order Diptera; family Asilidae; genus Dioctria; species Dioctria linearis. Next base: position 11,341 of record CAWVNZ010000184.1, on the reverse strand, counting down.
GTAAAAAATTATTTTTTGAATAATTTACTATAGAAAAGGCAATCCCTGGCGTAATTAAAATTTGAGACAGTAAAAAATTATTTTTTGAATAATTTACTATAGAAAAGGCAATCCCTGGCGTAATTAAAATTTGCGACAGAAAAAATTTAATTTTTGAATAATTTACTATAGAAAAGGCAATCCCTGGCGTAATTAAAATTTGCGACAGTATAAAATTATTTTTTGAATAATTTACTATAGAAAAGGCAATCCCTGGCGTAATTAAAATTTGAGACAGTATAAAATGAATTTTTGTATAATTTACTATAAAAAGGCAATCCCTGGTGTAATTAAAATTTGCGACAGTATAAAATGCATTTTTGAATAATTTACTATAGAAAAGGCAATCCCTGGCGTAATTAAAATTTGCGACAGTAAAAAATTAGTTTTTACAAAATTTACTATAGAAAAGGCAATCCCTGGCGTAATTAAAATTTGAGACAGTAAAAAATGAATTTTGAATAATTTACTATAGAAAAGGCAATCCCTGGCGTAATTAAAATTTGAGACAGTAAAAAATGAATTTTTGAATAATTTACTATAGAAAAGGCAATCCCTGGCGCAATTAAAATTTGAGACAGTAAAAAATGAATTTTTGAATAATTTACTATAGAAAAGGCAATCCCTGGCGTAATTAAAATTTGCGACACTAAACAATTATTTTTTGCAAAATTTACTATAGAGAAGGCAATCCCTGGCGTAATTAAAATTTGAGACAGTAAAAAATGAATTTTTGAATAATTTACTATAGAAAAGGCAATCCCTGGCGTAATTAAAATTTGAGACAGTAAAAAATGAATTTTTGAATAATTTACTATAGAAAAGGCAATCCCTGGCGTAATTAAAATTTGAGACAGTAAAAAATGAATTTTTGAATAATTTACTATAGAAAAGGCAATCCCTGGCGTAATTAAAATTTGAGACAGTAAAAAATGAATTTTTGAATAATTTACTATAGAAAAGGCAATCCCTGGCGTAATTAAAATTTGAGACAGAAAAAATGAATTTTTGAATAATTTACTATAGAAAAGGCAATCCCTGGCGTAATTAAAATTTGCGACACTAAACAATGAATTTTTGAATAATTTACTATAGAAAAGGCAATCCCTGGCGTAATTAAAATTTGCGACAGTATAAAATTATTTTTTGAATAATTTACTATAGAAAAGGCAATCCTTGGCGTAATAAAAATTTGAGACAGTATAAAGTTATTTTTTGAATAATTTACTATAGAAAAGGCAATCCCTGGCATAATTAAAATTTGAGACAGTAAAAAATTATTTTTTGAATAATTTACTATAGAAAAGGCAATCCCTGGCGTAATTAAAATTTGAGACAGTAAAAAAATATTTTTTGAATAATTTACAATAGAAAAGGCAATCCCTGGCGTATTTAAAATTTGCGACAGTAAAAAATTAGTTTTTGCAAAATTTACTATAGAAAAGGCAATCCCTGGCGTAATTAAAATTTGAGACAGTAAAAAATGAATTTTTGAATAATTTACTATAGAAAAGGCAATCCCTGGCGTAATTAAAATTTGAGACAGTAAAAAATGAATTTTTGAATAATTTACTATAGAAAAGGCAATCCCTGGCGTAATTAAAATTTGAGACAGTAAAAAATGAATTTTTGAATAATTTACTATAGAAAAGGCAATCCCTGGCGTAATTAAAATTTGAGACAGAAAAAATGAATTTTTGAATAATTTACTATAGAAAAGGCAATCCCTGGCGTAATTAAAATTTGCGACACTAAACAATGAATTTTTGAATAATTTACTATAGAAAAGGCAATCCCTGGCGTAATTAAAATTTGCGACAGTATAAAATTATTTTTTTGAATAATTTACTATAGAAAAGGCAATCCCTGGCGTATTTAAAATTTGCGACAGTAAAAAATTAGTTTTTGCAAAATTTACTATAGAAAAGGCAATCCCTGGCGTAATTAAAATTTGCGACAGTAAAAAATTATTTTTTGAATAATTTACTATAGAAAAGGCAATCCCTGGCGTAATTAAAATTTGCGACACTAAACAATTATTTTTTGCAAAATTTACTATAGAAAAGGCAATCCCTGGCGTAATTAAAATTTTCGACAGTAAAAAATTATTTTTTGAATAATTTACTATAGAAAAGGCAATCCCTGGCGTAATTAAAATTTGCGACACTAAACAATTATTTTTTGAATAATTTACTATAGAAAAGGCAATCCCTGGCGTAATTAAAATTTGAGACAGTAAAAAATGAATTTTTGAATAATTTACTATAGAAAAGGCAATCCCTGGCGTAAATAAAATTTGCGACACTAAACAATGAATTTTTGAATAATTTACTATAGAAAAGGCAATCCCTGGCGTAATTAAAATTTGAGACAGTAAAAAATGAATTTTTGAATAATTTACTATAGAAAAGGCAATCCCTGGCGTAATTAAAATTTGCGACACTAAACAATTATTTTTTGAATAATTTGCTATAGAAAAGGCAATCCCTGGCGTAATTAAAATTTGAGACAGTAAAAAATGAATTTTTGAATAATTTACTATAGAAAAGGCAATCCCTGGCGTAATTAAAATTTGAGACACTAAACAATTATTTTTTGAATAATTTACTATAGAAAAGGCAATCCCTGGCGTAATTAAAATTTGCGACAGTATAAAATTATTTTTTGAATAATTTACTATAGAAAAGGCAATCCCTGGCGTATTTAAAATTTGCGACAGTAAAAAATTAGTTTTTGCAAAATTTACTATAGAAAAGGCAATCCCTGGCGTAATTAAAATTTGCGACAGTAAAAAATTATTTTTTGAATAATTTACTATAGAAAAGGCAATCCCTGGCGTAATTAAAATTTGCGACACTAAACAATTATTTTTTGCAAAATTGACTATAGAATAGGCAATCCCTGGCGTAATTAAAATTTGCGACAGTAAAAAATTATTTTTTGAATAATTTACTATAGAAAAGGCAATCCCTGGCGTAATTAAAATTTGCGACACTAAACAATTATTTTTTGAATAATTTACTATAGAAAAGGCAATCCCTGGCGTTATTAAAATTTGAGACAGTAAAAAATGAATTTTTGAATAATTTACTATAGAAAAGGCAATCCCTGGCGTAATTAAAATTTGCGACACTAAACAATGAATTTTTGAATAATTTACTATAGAAAAGGCAATCCCTGGCGTAATTAAAATTTGAGACAGTAAAAAATGAATTTTTGAATAATTTACTATAGAAAAGGCAATCCCTGGCGTAATTAAAATTTGCGACACTAAACAATTATTTTTTGAATAATTTACTATAGAAAAGGCAATCCCTGGCGTAATTAAAATTTGAGACAGTAAAAAATGAATTTTTGAATAATTTACTATAGAAAAGGCAAAATTTACTATAGAAAAGCCAATCCCTGGCGTAATTAAAATTTGAGACAGTATAAAATTATTTTTTGAATAATTTACTACAGAAAAGGCAATCCCTGGCGTAATTAAAATTTGAGACAGTAAAAAATGAATTTTTGATTAATTTACTATAGAAAAGGCAATCCCTGGCGTAATTAAAATTTGCGACAGTATAAAATTATTTTTTGAATAATTTACTATAGAAAAGGCAATCCTTGGCGTATTTAAAATTTGCGACAGTAAAAAATTAGTTTTTGCAAAATTTACTATAGAAAAGGCAATCCCTGGCGTAATTAAAATTTGAGACAGTAAAAAATGAATTTATGAATAATTTACTATAGAAAAGGCAATCCCTGGCGTAATTAAAATTTGAGACACTAAACAATTATTTTTTGCAAAATTTACTATAGAAAAGGCAATCCCTGGCGTATTTAAAATTTGCGACAGTAAAAAATTATTTTTTGAATAATTTACTATAGAAAAGGCAATCCCTGGCGTAATTAAGATTTGCGACACTAAACAATGAATTTTTGAATAATTTTCTATAGAAAAGGCAATCCCTGGCGTAATTAAAATTTGCGACACTAAACAATTATTTTTTGAATAATTTACTATAGAAAAGGCAATCCCTGGCGTATTTAAAATTTGCGACAGTAAAAAATTATTTTTTGAATAATTTACTATAGAAAGGCAATCCCTGGCGTAATTAAAATTTGCGACACTAAACAATTATTTTTTGCAAAATTTACTATAGAAAAGGCAATTCCTGGCGTAATTAAAATTTGAGACAGTAAAAAATTATTTTTTGAATAATTTACTATAGAAAAGGCAATCCCTGGCGTAATTAAAATTTGCGACACTAAACAATTATTTTTTGAATAATTTACTATAGAAAAGCCAATCCCTGGCGTAATTAAAATTTGCGACACTAAATAATGAATTTTTGAATAATTTACTATAGAAAAGGCAATCCCTGGCGTATTTAAAATTTGCGACAGTAAAAAATTATTTTTTGAATAATTTACTATAGAAAAGGCAATCCCTGGCGTAATTAAAATTTGCGACACTAAACAATGAATTTTTGAATAATTTATTATAGAAAAGGCAATCCCTGGCGTAATTAAAATTTGCGACACTAAACAATTATTTTTTGAATAATTTACTATAGAAAAGGCAATCCCTGGCGTATTTAAAATTTGCGACAGTAAAAAATTATTTTTTGAATAATTTACTATAGAAAAGGGAATCCCTGGCGTCATTAAAATTTGCGACACTAAACAATTATTTTTTGAATAATTTACTATAGAAAAGGCAATCCCTGGCGTAATAAAAATTTGAGACAGTAAAAAATTATTTTTTGAATAATTTACTATACAAAAGGCGATCCCTGGCGTAATTAAAATTTGCGACACTAAACAATTATTTTTGAATAATTTACTATAGAAAAGGCAATCCCTGGCGTAATTGAAATTTGCGACACTAAACAATTATTTTTTGCAAAATTTACTATAGAAAAGGCAATCCCTGGCGTAATTAAAATTTGCGACACTAAACAATGAATTTTTGAATAATTTACTATAGAAAAGGCAATCCCTGGCGTAATTAAAATTTGCGACAATAAACAATGAATTTTTGAATAATTTACTATAGAAAAGGCAATCCCTGGCGTAATTAAAATTTGCGACACTAAACAATTATTTTTTGAATAATTTACTATAGAAAAGGCAATCCCTGGCGTATTTAAAATTTGCGACAGTAAAAAATTATTTTTTGAATAATTTACTATAGAAAAGGCAATCCCTGGCGTATTTAAAATTTGCGACAGTAAAAAATTATTTTTTGAATAATTTACTATAGAAAAGGCAATCCCTGGCGTAATTAAAATTTGCGACACCAAACAATTATTTTTTGAATAATTTACGATAGAAAAGGCAACCCCTGGCGTAATTAAAATTTGCGACACTAAACAATTATTTTTTGAATAATTTACTATAGAAAAGGCAATCCCTGGCGTAATTAAAATTTGCGACACTAAACAATTATTTTTTGAATAATTTACTATAGAAAAGGAAATCCCTGGCGTAATTAAAATTTGCGACACTAAACAATTATTTTTTGAATAATTTACTATAGAAAAGGCAATCCCTGGCGTAATTAAAATTTGCGACACTAAACAATGAATTTTTGAATAATTTACTATAGAAAAGGCAATCCCTGGCGTAATTAAAATTTGAGACATTAAAAAATTATTTTTTGAATAATTTACTATACAAAAGGCAATCCCTGGCGTAATTAAAATTTGCGACAGTAAAAAATTAGTTTTTGCAAAATTTACTATAGAAAAGGCAATCCCTGGCGTAATTAAAATTTGCGACAGTAAAAAATTATTTTTTGAATAATTTACTATAGAAAAGGCAATCCCTGGCGGAATTAAAATTTGAGACACTAAACAATGAATTTTTGAATAATTTACTATAGAAAAGGCAATCCCTGGCGTAATTAAATTTTGCAACACTATACAATTATTTTTTGAGTAATTTACTATAGAAAAGGCAATCCCTGGCGTAATTAAAATTTGGGACAGTAAAAAATTATTTTTTGAATAATTTACTATAGAAAAGGCAATCCCTGGCGTAGATAAAATTTGAGACAGTAAAAAATGAATTTTTGAATAATTTACTGTAGAAAAGGCAATCCCTGGCGTAATTAAAATTTGCGACAGTAAAAAATTATTTTTTGAATAATTTACTATAGAAAAGGCAATCCCTGGCGTAATTAAAATTTGCGACACTAAACAATGAATTTTTGAATAATTTACTATAGAAAAGGCAATCCCTGGCGGAATTAAAATTTGAGACACTAAACAATGAATTTTTGAATAATTTACTATAGAAAAGGCAATCCCTGGCGTAATTAAATTTTGCAACACTATACAATTATTTTTTGAGTAATTTACTATAGAAAAGGCAATCCCTGGCGTAATTAAAATTTGGGACAGTAAAAAATTATTTTTTGAATAATTTACTATAGAAAAGGCAATCCCTGGCGTAGATAAAATTTGAGACAGTAAAAAATGAATTTTTGAATAATTTACTGTAGAAAAGGCAATCCCTGGCGTAATTAAAATTTGCGACAGTAAAAAATTATTTTTTGAATAATTTACTATAGAAAAGGCAATCCCTGGCGTAATTAAAATTTGCGACACTAAACAATGAATTTTTGAATAATTTACTATAGAAAAGGCAATCCCTGGCGTAATTAAAATTTGCGACACTAAACAATTATTTTTTGAATAATTTAATGTAGAAAAGGCAATCCCTGGCGTAATTAAAATTTGCGACAGTAAAAAAATATTTTTTGAATAATTTACCATAGAAAAGGCAATCCCTGGCGTAATTAAAATTTGCGACACTAAACAATGAATTTTTGAATAATTTACTATAGAAAAGGCAATCCCTGGCGTAATTAAAATTTGCGACACTAAACAATGAATTTTTGAATAATTTACTATAGAAAAGGCAATCCCTGGCGTAATTAAAATTTGCGACACTAAACAATGAATTTTTGAATAATTTACTATAGAAAAGGCAATCCCTGGCGTAATTAAAATTTGCGACACTAAAGAATTATTTTTTGAATAATTTACTATATAAAAGGCAATCCCTGGCGTAATTAAAATTTGAGATAGTAAAAAATTATTTTTTGAATAATTTACTATACAAAAGGCAATCCCTGGCGTAATTAAAATTTGAGACAGTAAAAAATGAATTTTTGAATAATTTACTATAGAAAAGGCAATCCCTGGCGTAATTAAAATTTGCGACACTAAACAATTATTTTTTGAATAATACTATAGAAAAGGCAATCCCTGGCGTAATTAAAATTTGCGACAGTAAAAAATTATTTTTTGCAAAATTTACTATAGAAAAGGCAATCCCTCGCGTAATTAAAATTTGCGACAGTAAAAAATTATTTTTTGCAAAATTTACTATAGAAAAGGCAATCCCTGGCGTATTTAAAATTTGCGACAGTAAAAAATTAGTTTTTGCAAAATTTACTATAGAAAAGGCAATCCCTGGCGTAATTAAAATTTGAGACAGTAAAAAATGAATTTTTGAATAATTTACTATAGAAAAGGCAATCCCTGGCGTAATTAAAATTTGAGACAGTAAAAAATGAATTTTTGAATAATTTACTATAGAAAAGGCAATCCCTGGCGTAATTAAAATTTGAGACAGTAAAAAATGAATTTTTGAATACTTTACTATAGAAAAGGCAATCCCTGGCGTAATTAAAATTTGCGACACTAAACAATTATTTTTTGAATAATTTACTATAGAAAAGGCAATCCCTGGCGTAATTAAAATTTGCGACAGAAAAAATTATTTTTTGAATAATTTACTATGGAAAAGGCAATCACTGGCGTAATTAAAATTTGCGACAGTAAAAAATTATTTTTTGAATAATTTACTATAGAAAAGGCAATCCCTGGCGTAATTAAAATTTGCGACACTAAACAATTATTTTTTGAATAATTTACTATAGAAAAGGCAATCCCTGGCGTAATTAAAATTTGAGACAGTAAAAAATTATTTTTTGAATAATTTACTATAGAAAAGGCAATCCCTGGCGTAATTGAAATTTGCGAGAGTAAAAAATTATTTTTTGCTAAATTTACTATACAAAAGGCAATCCCTGGCGTAATTAAAATTTGCGACACTAAACAATTATTTTTTGAATAATTTACTATAGAAAAGGCAATCCCTGGCGTAATTAAAATTTGCGACACTAAACAATTATTTTTTGCAAAATTTACTATAGAAAAGGCAATCCCTGGCGTAATTAAAATTTGCGACAGTAAAAAATTATTTTTTGAATAATTTACTATAGAAAAGGCCATCCCTGGCGTAATTAAAATTTGCGACACTAAACAATGAATTTTTGAATAATTTACTATAGAAAAGGCAATCCCTGGCGTAATTAAAATTTGCGACACTAAACAATTATTTTTTGCAAAATTTACTATAGAAAAGGCAATCCGTGGCGTAATTAAAATTTGCAACAGTAAAAAATTATTTTTTGAATAATTTACTATAGAAAAGGCAATCCCTGGCGTAATTAAAATTTGCGACACTAAACAATGAATTTTTGAATAATTTACTATAGAAAAGGCAATCCCTGGCGTAATTAAAATTTGTGACAGTAAAAAAATATTTTTTGAATAATTTACTATAGAAAAGGCAATCCCTGGCGTAATTAAAATTTGCGACACTAAACAATGAATTTTTGAATAATTTACTATAGAAAAGGCAATCCCTGGCGTAATTAAAATTTGCGACACTAAACAATGAATTTTTGAATAATTTACTATAGAAAAGGCAATCCCTGGCGTTATTAAAATTTGAGACAGTAAAAAATTATTTTTTGAATAATTTACTATAGAAAAGGCAATCCCTGGCGTAATTAAAATTTGAGACAGTAAAAAATGAATTTTTGAATAATTTACTATAGAAAAGGCAATCCCTGGCGTAATTAAAATTTGCGACAGTAAAAAATTATTTTTTGAATAATTTACTATAGAAAAGGCAATCCCTGGCGTAATTAAAATTTGCGACACTAAACAATGAATTTTTGAATAATTTACTATAGAAAAGGCAATCCCTGGCGTAATTAAAATTTGCTACACTAAACAATTATTTTTTGAATAATTTACTATAGAAAAGGTAATCCCTGGCGTAATTAAAATTTGCGACAGTAAAAAATTATTTTTTGAATAATTTACTATAGAAAAGGCAATCCCTGGCGTAATTAAAATTTGCGACACTAAACAATGAATTTTTGAATAATTTACTATAGAAAAGGCAATCCCTGGCGTAATTAAAATTTGCGACACTAAACAATTATTTTTTGAATAATTTACTATAGAAAAGGCAATCCCTGGCGTAATTAAAATTTGAGACAGTAAAAAATGAATTTTTGAATAATTTAATATAGAAAAGGCAATCCCTGGCGTAATTAAAATTTGCGACAGTAAAAAATTATTTCTTGAATAATTTACTATAGAAAAGGCAATCCCTGGCGTAATTAAAATTTGCGACACTAAACAATGAATTTTTGAATAATTTAGTATAGAAAAGGCAATCCCTGGCGTAATTAAAATTTACGACACTAAACAATTATTTTTTGAATAATTTACTATAGAAAAGGCAATCCCTGGCGTAATTAAAATTTGCGACAGTAAAAAATTATTTTTTGAATAATTTACTATAGAAAAGGCAATCCCTGGCGTAATTAAAATTTGCGACACTAAACAATGAATTTTTGAATAATTTACTATAGAAAAGGCAATCCCTGGCGTAATTAAAATTTGCGACACTAAACAATGAATTTTTGAATAATTTACTATAGAAAAGGCAATCCCTGGCGTAATTAAAATTTGCGACACTAAACAATTATTTTTTGAATAATTTACTATAGAAAAGGCAATCCCTGGCGTAATTAAAATTTGCGACAGTAAAAAATTATTTTTTGAATAATTTACTATAGAAAAGGCAATCCCTGGCGTAATTAAAATTTGAGACAGTAAAAAATTATTTTTTGAATAATTTGCTATACAAAAGGCAATCCCTGGCGTAATTAAAATTTGAGACAGTAAAAAATGAATTTTTGAATAATTTACTATAGAAAAGGCAATCCCTGGCGTAATTAAAATTTGCGACACTAAACAATTATTTTTTGAATAATTTACTATAGAAAAGGCAATCCCTGGCGTAATTAAAATTTGCGACAGTAAAAAATTAGTTTTTGCAATTTTACTATAGAAAAGGCAATCCCTGGCGTAATTAAAATTTGCGACACTAAACAATTATTTTTTGAATAATTTACTATAGAAAAGGCAATCCCTGGCGTATTTAAAATTTGCGACAGTAAAAAATTAGTTTTTGCAAAATTTACTATAGAAAAGGCAATCCCTGGCGTAATTAAAATTTGAGACAGTAAAAAATGAATTTTTGAATAATTTACTATAGAAAAGGCAATCCCTGGCCTAATTAAAATTTGAGACAGTAAAAAATGAATTTTTGAATAATTTACTATAGAAAAGGCAATCCCTGGCGTAATTAAAATTTGAGACAGTAAAAAATGAATTTTTGAATAATTTACTATAGAAAAGGCAATCCCTGGCGTAATTAAAATTTGAGACAGTAAAAAATGAATTTTTGAATACTTTACTATAGAAAAGGCAATCCCTGGCATAATTAAAATTTGCGACAGTAAAAAATTAGTTTTTGCAAAATTTACTATAGAAAAGGCAATCCCTGGCGTAATTAAAATTTGAGACAGTAAAAAATGAATTTTTGAATAATTTACTATAGAAAAGGCAATCCCTGGCCTAATTAAAATTTGAGACAGTAAAAAATGAATTTTTGAATAATTTACTATAGAAAAGGCAATCCCTGGCGTAATTAAAATTTGCGACACTAAACAATTATTTTTTGAATAATTTACTATAGAAAAGGCAATCCCTGGCGTAATTAAAATTTGCGACAGTAAAAAATTAGTTTTTGCAATTTTACTATAGAAAAGGCAATCCCTGGCGTATTTAAAATTTGCGACAGTAAAAATTAGTTTTTGCAAAATTTACTATAGAAAAGGCAATCCCTGGCGTAATTAAAATTTGAGACAGTAAAAAATGAATTTTTGAATAATTTACTATAGAAAAGGCAATCCCTGGCCTAATTAAAATTTGAGACAGTAAAAAATGAATTTTTGAATAATTTACTATAGAAAAGGCAATCCCTGGCGTAATTAAAATTTGAGACAGTAAAAAATGAATTTTTGAATACTTTACTATAGAAAAGGCAATCCCTGGCGTAATTAAAATTTGCGACACTAAACAATTATTTT
>CAWVNZ010000183.1:0-73980 GCA_963930735.1 Dioctria linearis | reverse complement strand
ACTATAGAAAAGGCACCCTAGCGCACTTAATATTTGCGACAGTAAAAAATTATTTTTTGAATAATTTACTATAGAAAAGGCAATCCCTGGGATATTTAAAATTTGCGACAGTATAAAATTATTTTTTGAATAATTTACTATAGAAAAGGCAATCCCTGGCGCAATTAAAATTTGCGACAGTTGAAAATTATTTTTTGAATAATTTACTATAGAAAAGGCAATCCCTGGCGTAATTAAAATTTGCGACAGTATAAAATTATTTTTTTAATAATTTACTATAGAAAAGGCAATCCCTGGCGCAATTAAAATTTGCGACAGTTGAAAATTATTTTTTGAATAATTTACTATAGAAAAGGCAATCCCTGGCGTAATTAAAATTTGCGACAGTATAAAATTATTTTTTGAATAATTTACTATAGAAAAGGCAATCCCTGGCGCACTTAAAATTTGCGACAGTAAAAAATTATTTTTTGAATAATTTACTATAGAAAAGGCAATCCCTGGGATATTTAAAATTTGCGACAGTAAAAAATTATTTTTTGAATAATTTACTATAGAAAAGGCAATCCCTGGCGGATTTGAAATTTGCGACAGTAAAAAATTATTTTTGAATAATTTACTATAGAAAAGGCAATCCCTGGCGTATTTAAAATTTGCGACAGTACAAAATTATTTTTTGAATAATTTACTATAGAAAAGGCAATCCCTGACGTAATTAAAATTTGCGACAGTTGAAAATTATTTTTTGAATAATTTACTATAGAAAAGGTAATCCCTGGGATATTTAAAATTTGCGACAGTAAAAAATTATTTTTTCAATAATTTTACTATAGAAAAGGCAATCCCTGGCGTAATTAAAATTTTCGACAGTAAAAAATTATTTTTTGAATAATTTACTATAGAAAAGGCAATCCCTGGCGGATTTGAAATTTGCGACAGTAAAAAATTATTTTTTGAATAATTTACTATAGAAAAGGCAATCCCTGGCTCAATTAAAATTTGCGACAGTTGAAAATTATTTTTTGAATAATTTACTATAGAAAAGGCAATCCCTGGCGGATTTGAAATTTGCGACAGTTGAAAATTATTTTTGAATAATTTACTATAGAAAAGGCAATCCCTGGCGTAATTAAAATTTGCGACAGTATAAAATTATTTTTTGAATAATTTACTATAGAAAAGGCAATCCCTGGCGCAATTAAAACTTGCGACAGTAGAAAATTATTTTTTGAATAATTTACTATAGAAAAGGCAATCCCTGGCGTAATTAAAATTTGCGACAGTAGAAAGTTATTTTTTGAATAATTTACTATAGAAAAGGCAATCCTTGGGATATTTAAAATTTGCGACAGTAAAAAATTATTTTTTGAATAATTTACTATAGAAAAGGCAATTCCTGGCGTAATTAAAATTTGCGACAGTAGAAAATTATTTTTTGAATAATTTTACTATAGAAAAGGCAATCCCTGGGATATTTAAAATTCGCGACAGTATAAAATTATTTTTTTGCAAAATTTTCTATAGAAAAGGCAATCCCTGGCGGATTTGAAATTTACGACAGTATAAAATTATTTTTTGAATAATTTACTATAGAAAAGGCAATCCCTGGCGCACTTAAAATTTGCGACAGTAAAAAATTATTTTTTGAATAATTTACTATAGAAAAGGCAATCCCTGGCGTATTTAAATTTTGCGACAGTATAAAATTATTTTTTGAATAATTTACTATAGAAAAGGCAATCCCTGGCGTAATTAAAATTTGCGACAGTAAAAAATTATTTTTTGAATAATTTACTATAGAAAAGGCAATCCCTGGAGGATTTGAAATTTGCGACAATAAAAAATTATTTTTTGAATAATTTACTATAGAAAAGGCAATCCCTGGCGCAATTAAAATTTGCGACAGTATAAAATTATTTTTTGAATAATTTACTATAGAAAAGGCAATCCCTGGCGTATTTAAAATTTGCGACAGTAAAAAATTATTTTTTGAATAATTTACTATAGAAAAGGCAATCCCTGGCGCACTTAAAATTTGCGGCAGTAAAAAATTATTTTTTGAATAATTTACTATAGAAAATGCAATCCCTGGCGCAATTAAAATTTGCGACAGTTGAAAATAATTTTTTGAATAATTTACTATAGAAAAGGCAAACCCTGACGCACTTAAAATTTGCGACAGTAAAAAATTATTTTTTGAATAATTTACTATAGAAAAGGCAATCCCTGGCGTAATTAAAATTTGCGACAGTATAAAATTATTTTTTGAATAATTTACTATAGAAAAGGCACCCTGGCGCACTTAATATTTGCGACAGTAAAAAAATTATTTTTTGAATAATTTACTATAGAAAAGGCAATCCCTGGGATATTTAAAATTTGCGACAGTATAAAATTATTTTTTGAATAATTTACTATAGAAAGCAATCCCTGGCGCACTTAAAATTTGCGACAGTAAAAAATTATTTTTTGAATAATTTACTATAGAAAAGGCAATCCCTGGCGTAATTAAAATTTGCGACAGTTGAGAATTATTTTTTGAATAATTTACTATAGAAAAGGCAATCCTGGCGCAATTAAAATTTGCGACAGTTGAAAATTATTTTTTGAATAATTTACTATAGAAAAGGCAATCCCTGGCGTAATTAAAATTTGCGACAGTATAAAATTATTTTTTAATAATTTACTATAGAAAAGGCAATCCCTGGCGCAATTAAAATTTGCGACAGTTGAAAATTATTTTTTGAATAATTTACTATAGAAAAGGCAATCCCTGGCGTAATTAAAATTTGCGACAGTATAAAATTATTTTTTGAATAATTTACTATAGAAAAGGCAATCCCTGGCGCACTTAAAATTTGCGACAGTAAAAAATTATTTTTTGAATAATTTACTATAAAAAAGGCAATCCCTGCGATATTTAAAATTTGCGACAGTAAAAAATTATTTTTTGAATAATTTACTATAGAAAAGGCAATCCCTGGCGCACTTAAAATTTGCGACAGTAAAAAATTATTTTTTGAATAATTTACTATAGAAAAGGCAATCCCTGGCGTAATTAAAATTTGCGACAGTAAAAAATTATTTTTTGAATAATTTACTATAGAAAAGGCAATCCCTGGAGGATTTGAAATTTGCGACAATAAAAAATTATTTTTTGAATAATTTACTATAGAAAAGGCAATCCCTGGCGCAATTAAAATTTGCGACAGTATAAAAAGTATTTTTTGAATAATTTACTATAGAAAAGGCAATCCCTGGCGTATTTAAAATTTGCGACAGTAAAAAATTATTTTTTGAATAATTTACTATAGAAAAGGCAATCCCTGGCGTATTTAAAATTTGCGACAGTAAAAAATTATTTTTTGAATAATTTACTATAGAAAAGGCAATCCCTGGCGCACTTAAAATTTGCGACAGTAAAAAATTATTTTTTGAATAATTTACTATAGAAAATGCAATCCCTGGCGCAATTAAAATTTGCGACAGTTGAAAATTATTTTTTTGAATAATTTACTATAGAAAAGGCAAACCCTGACGCACTTAAAATTTGCGACAGTAAAAAATTATTTTTTGAATAATTTACTATAGAAAAGGCAATCCCTGGCGTAATTAAAATTTGCGACAGTATAAAATTATTTTTTGAATAATTTACTATAGAAAAGGCACCCTGGCGCACTTAATATTTGCGACAGTAAAAAATTATTTTTTGAATAATTTACTATAGAAAAGGCAATCCCTGGGATATTTAAAATTTGCGACAGTATAAAATTATTTTTGAATGATTTACTATAGAAAAGGCAATCCCTGGCGCAATTAAAATTTGCGACAGTTGAAAATTATTTTTGAATAATTTACTATAGAAAAGGCAATCCCTGGCGTAATTAAAATTTGCGACAGTATAAAATTATTTTTTTAATAATTTACTATAGAAAAGGCAATCCCTGGCGCAATTAAAATTTGCGACAGTTGAAAATTATTTTTGAATAATTTACTATAGAAAAGGCAATCCCTGGCGTAATTAAAATTTGCGACAGTATAAAATTATTTTTTGAATAATTTACTATAGAAAAGGCAATCCCTGGCGCACTTAAAATTTGCGACAGTAAAAAATTATTTTTTGAATAATTTACTATAGAAAAGGCAATCCCTGGGATATTTAAAATTTGCGACAGTAAAAAATTATTTTTTGAATAATTTACTATAGAAAAGGCAATCCCTGGCGGATTTGAAATTTGCGACAGTAAAAAATTATTTTTTGAATAATTTACTATAGAAAAGGCAATCCCTGGCGCAATTAAAATTTGCGAGAGTTGAAAATTATTTTTTGAATAATTTACTATAGAAAAGGCAATCCCTGGCGTAATTAAAATTTGCGACAGTTGAAAATTATTTTTTGAATAATTTACTATAGAAAAGGCAATCCCTGGCGCAATTAAAATTTGCGACAGTATTTTTTTTTTTTTTTTTTTTTTTTTTTTTTTTTTTATATTATTAAGCCAAGCTCAGGGGATACCCTATGATGCAAAGCACAGCATGGCAGGAAGGAGATAGGGAAAGGATTAGGGGATGTGAGGAGAGTGGCGGAGGTGCCGATGTGTCTCGCCCTTAAACTTCCGCAGATTGTATGCCGGAGGAAAAACAGAAGATGGTAAGCTGTTCCACATTCGCACTGTTCGGGATAAAAAAGCATCTCGGAATTTTACTGTACGGCCGAAAGTAATTTGAAGGGTAAAGGATGTGCGCGGTTTGCAGCGCGAGTATTGCGTGCAGGAATCATTCTACAAGGGATTAGACTAGATATTTCATCAGAACGACCATGCATATAGCGATAAAGGAGCGAAAGGCATCCAACATTGCGGCGGTGCTCGAGTGAGTCGATATGACAAGTTATTGCCAAATCCCCAATGAGCTTGAAGGCTCTCTTTTGGACAATATCCAATGAAGCTAAGGCTGTGCGACCAGCCCCGGCCCATATATGGGAGTTGTATTCCATTCTAGGTCTAATGTAGGACTTGTAGAGGAGCGCTAGATTTGACGGGCTGAAATATTTCTTACACCTTTTCAGAAATCCAAGACATTTCGATGCTTCTTTGGCAACAGAGAAGATGTGATCTGTCCAGTTTAACTTACTGGAAATATTAATGCCAAGAATGCTTAGTGACGGTGAATCAGAAATTAATGCTCCATCGAAAGAAACGGGTGTGGTTAAGTTATGATCTTGTTTTAATGAGATGAGACAGCTTTGAGTCTTAGATGCATTGAATTCGACGCGATTCGCTTTGCCCCAAGCGAGGATACTGTTAAGATCGTTATTCAATGATCTAGTCATGCAATCTCGTTTAACACATGCGGCATTCCCCCTGGATTCCGCAAGAGTGTCAAAGGAGTAAGCGAAATCAAGAGTACTGTCATCTGCGAAACTATGGATGGGATTGAAAGTAAGGGAAAGCAGATCATTAATGAAAACTAAAAAGAGAGTTGGAGAGATAACAGAGCCTTGAGGCACACCGGCATTTATGGGATGCGGTTCAGATGTAACGCCATCTAATACAACACGTATTTGGCGACTAGATAGGAAACTTTCAATCCATAATAGAAGAGGAGGGGAGAGACCAAGTATAAGATTATTTTTTGAATAATTTACTATAGAAAAGGCAATCCCTGGCGGATTTGAAATTTGCGACAGTAAAAAATTATTTTTTTGCAAAATATACTATAGAAAAGGCAATCCCTGGCGGATTTGAAATTTGCGACAGTAAAAAATTATTTTTTGAATAATTTACTATAGAAAAGGCAATCCCTGGCGCAATTAAAATTTGCGACAGTTGAAAATTATTTTTTGAATAATTTACTATAGAAAAGGCAATCCCTGGCGTAATTAAAATTTGCGACAGTTGAAAATTATTTTTTGAATAATTTACTATAGAAAAGGCAATCCCTGGCGTAATTAAAATTTGCGACAGTTGAAAATTATTTTTTGAATAATTTACAATAGAAAAGGCAATACCTGGCGTATTTAAAATTTCCGACAGTTGAAAATTATTTTTTGAATAATTTACTATAGAAAAGGCAATCCCTGGCGTATTTAAAATTTGCGACAGTTGAAAATTATTTTTTGAATAATTTACTATAGAAAAGGCAATCCCTGGCGTAATTAAAATTTGCGACAGTAGAAAATTATTTTTTGAATAATTTACTATAGAAAAGGCAATCCCTGGCGTAATTAAAATTTGCGACAGTAGAAAATTATTTTTTGAATAATTTACTATAGAAAAGGCAATCCCTGGCGTAACTAAAATTTGCGACAGTAAAAAATTAATATTTTGAAAAATTTACTGTAGAAAAGGCAATCCCTGGCGTAATTAAAACTTGCGATAGTAAAAAATTATTTTTTGAATAATTTACTATAGAAAAGGCAATCCCTGGCGCAATTAAAATTTGCGACAGTTGAAAATTATTTTTTGAATAATTTACTATAGAAAAGGCAATCCCTGGCGGATTTGAAATTTGCGACAGTAAAAAATTAATTTGTGAGAAATTTACTATAGAAAAGGCAATCCCTGGGATATTTAAAATTTGCGACAGTAGAAAATTATTTTTTGAATAATTTACTATAGAAAAGGCAATCCCTGGCGTAATTAAAATTTGCGACAGTATAAAATTATTTTTTGAATAATTTACTATAGAAAAGGCAATCCCTGGCGCAATTAAAATTTGCGACAGTAGAAAATTATTTTTTGAATAATTTACTATAGAAAAGGCAATCCCTGGCGTAATTAAAATTTGCGACAGTTGAAAATTATTTTTTGAATAATTTACTATAGAACAGGCAATCCCTGGCGGATTTGAAATTTGCGACAGTAAAAAATTATTTTTTGAATAATTTACTATAGAAAAGGCAATCCCTGGCGCAATTAAAATTTGCGACAGTTGAAAATTATTTTTTGAATAATTTACTATAGAAAAGGCAATCCCTGGCGCACTTAAAACTTGCGAGAGTAGAAAATTATATTTTGAATAATTTACTATAGAAAAGGCAATCCCTGGCGTAATTAAAATTTGCGACAGTAGAAAATTATTTTTTGAATAATTTACTATAGAAAAGGCAATCCCTGGCGTAATTAAAATTTGCGACAGTAAAAAATTATTTTTTGAATAATTTACTATAGAAAAGGCAATCCCTGGCGTAATTAAAATTTGCGACAGTAGAAAATTATTTTTTGAATAATTTACTATAGAAAAGGCAATCCCTGGCGTAATTAAAATTTGCGACAGTAGAAAATTATTTTTTGAATAATTTACTATAGAAAAGGCAATCCCTGGCGTGATTAAAATTTGCGACAGTAGAAAATTATTTTTTGAATAATTTACTATAGAAAAGGCAATCCCTGGCGTAATTAAAATTTGCGACAGTAGAAAATTATTTTTTGAATAATTTACTATAGAAAAGGCAATCCCTGGCGTAATTAAAATTTGCGACAGTAGAAAATTATTTTTTGAATAATTTACTATAGAAAAGGCAATCCCTGGCGTAATTAAAATTTGCGACAGTAAAAAATTAATATTTTGAAAAATTTACTGTAGAAAAGGCAATCCCTGGCGCAATTAAAACTTGCGATAGTAAAAAATTATTTTTTGAATAATTTACTATCGAAAAGGCAATCCCTGGCGCAATTAAAATTTGCGACAGTTGAAAATTATTTTTTGAATAATTTACTATAGAAAAGGCAATCCCTCCCGCACTTAAGACTTGCGACAGTAGAAAATTATATTTTGAATAATTTACTATAGAAAAGGCAATCCCTGGCGTAATTAAAATTTGCGACAGTAGAAAATTATTTTTTGAATAATTTACTATAGAAAAGGCAATCCCTGGCGTAATTAAAATTTGCGACAGTATAAAATTATTTTTTGAATAATTTACTATAGAAAAGGCAATCCCTGGCGTAATTAAAATTTGCGACAGTAGAAAATTATTTTTTGAATAATTTACTATAGAAAAGGCAATCCCTGGCGTAATTAAAATTTGTGACAGTAGAAAATTATTTTTTGAATAATTTACTATAGAAAAGGCAATCCCTGGCGTAATTAAAATTTGCGACAGTAAAAAATTAAAATTTTGAGAAATTTACTGTAGAAAAGGCAATCCCTGGCGCAATTAAAACGTGCGATAGTAAAAAATTATTTTTTGAATAATTTACTATAGAAAAGGCAATCCCTGGCGCAATTAAAATTTGCGACAGTTGAAAATTATTTTTTGAATAATTTACTATAGAAAAGGCAATCCCTGGCGGATTTGAAATTTGCGACAGCAAAAAATTAATTTGTGAGAAATTTACTATAGAAAAGTCAATCCCTGGGATATTTAAAATTTGCGACAGTAGAAAATTATTTTTTGAATAATTTACTATAGAAAAGGCAATCCCTGGCGTAATTAAAATTTGCGACAGTATAAAATTATTTTTTGAATAATTTACTATAGAAAAGGCAATCCCTGGCGCAATTAAAATTTGCGACAGTAGAAAATTATTTTTTGAATAATTTACTATAGAAAAGGCAATCCCTGGCGTAATTAAAATTTGCGACAGTTGAAAATTATTTTTTGAATAATTTACTATAGAAAAGGCAATCCCTGGCGGATTTGAAATTTGCGACCGTAAAAAATTATTTTTTGAATAATTTACTATAGAAAAGGCAATCCCTGGCGCAATTAAAATTTGCGACAGTTGAAAATTATTTTTTGAATAATTTACTATAGAAAAGGCAATCCCTGCCGCACTTAAAACTTGTGACAGTAGAAAATTATATTTTGAATAATTTACTATAGAAAAGGCAATCCCTGGCGTAATTAAAATTTGCGACAGTAGAAAATTATTTTTTGAATAATTTACTATAGAAAAGGCAATCCCTGGCGTAATTAAAATTTGCGACAGTAAAAAATTAATTTGTGAGAAATTTACTATAGAAAAGGCAATCCCTGGGATATTTAAAATTTGCGACAGTAAAAAATTATTTTTTTGCAAAATTTACTATAGAAAAGGCAATCCCTGGCGTATTTAAAATTTGCGACAGTAGAAAATTATTTTTTGAATAATTTACTATACAAAAGGCAATCCCTGGCGTAATTAAAATTTGCGACAGGTGAAAATTATTTTTTGAATAATTTACTATAGAAAAGGCAATCCCTGGCCCAATTAAAATTTGCGACAGTTGAAAATTATTTTTTGAATAATTTACTATAGAAAAGGTAATCCCTGGCGCAATTAAAATTTGCGACAGTTGAAAATTATTTTTTGAATAATTTACTATAGAAAAGGCAATCCCTGGCGGATTTGAAATTTGCGACAGTAAAAAATTATTTTTTGAATAATTTACTATAGAAAAGGCAATCCCTGGCGCAATTAAAATTTGCGACAGTTGAAAATTATTTTTTGAATAATTTACTATAGAAAAGGCAATCCCTGGCGTAATTAAAATTTGCGACAGTATAACATTATTTTTTGAATAATTTACTATAGAAAAGGCAATCCCTGGCGCACTTAAAATTTCCGACAGTAAAAAATTATTTTTTGAATAATTTACTATAGAAAAGGCAATCCCTGGCGTAATTAAAATTTGCGACAGTAGAAAATAATTTTTTGAATAATTTACTATAGAAAAGGCAATCCCTGGCGTAATTAAAATTTGCGACAGTAGAAAATTATTTTTTGAATGATTTACTATAGAAAAGGCAATCCCTGGCGTAATTAAAATTTGCGACAGTAGAAAATTATTTTTTGAATAATTTACTATAGAAAAGGCAATCCCTGGCGTAATTAAAATTTGCGACAGTAGAAAATTATTTTTTGAATAATTTACTATAGAAAAGGCAATCCCTGGCGTAATTAAAATTTGCGACAGTATAAAATTATTTTTTGAATAATTTACTATAGAAAAGGCAATCCCTGGCATAATTAAAATTTGCGACAGTAAAAAATTAATATTTTGATAAATTTACTGTAGAAAAGGCAATCCCTGGCGCAATTAAAACTTGCGATAGTAAAAAATTATTTTTTGAATAATTTACTATAGAAAAGGCAATCCCTGGCGAATTTGAAATTTGCGACAGTTGAAAATTATTTTTTGAATAATTTACTGTAGAAAAGGCAATCCCTGGCGCAATTAAAATTTGCGACAGTTGAAAATTATTTTTTGAATAATTTACTATAGAAAAGGCAATGCCTGGCGTATTTAAAATTTGCGACAGTAAAAAATTATTTTTTGAATAATTTACTATAGAAAAGGCAATCCCTGGCGTAATTAAAATTTGCGACAGTAGAAAATTATTTTTTGAATAATTTACTATAGAAAGGCAATCCCTGGCGTAATTAAAATTTGCGACAGTAGAAAATTATTTTTTGAATAATTAACTATAGAAAAGGCAATCCCTGGCGGATTTGAAATTTGCGACAGTAAAAAATTATTTTTTGAATAATTTACTATAGAAAAGGCAATCCCTGGCGTTATTAAAATTTGCGACAGTAGTAAATTATTTTTTGAATAATTTACTATAGAAAAGGCAATCCCTGGCGTAATTAAAATTTGCGACAGTAGAAAATTGTTTTTTGAATAATTTACTATAGAAAAGGCAATCCCTGGCGTATTTAAAATTTGCGACAGTAAAAAATTATTTTTTGAATAATTTACTATAGAAAAGGCAATCCCTGGCGCAATTAAAATTTGCGACAGTTGAAAATTATTTTTTGAATAATTTACTATAGAAAAGGCAATCCCTGCCGCACTTAAAACTTGCGACAGTAGAAAATTATATTTTGAATAATTTACTATAGAAAAGGCAATCCCTGGCGTAATTAAAATTTGCGACAGTAGAAAATTATTTTTTGAATAATTTACTAAAGAAAAGGCAATCCCTGGCGTAATTAAAATTTGCGACAGTAAAAAATTAATTTGTGAGAAATTTACTATAGAAAAGGCAATCCCTGTGATATTTAAAATTTGCGACAGTAAAAAATTATTTTTTTGCAAAATTTACTATAGAAAAGGCAATCCCTGGCGTATTTAAAATTTGCGACAGTAGAAAATTATTTTTTGAATAATTTACTATACAAAAGGCAATCCCTGGCTTAATTAAAATTTGCGACAGTTGAAAATTATTTTTTGAATAATTTACTATAGAAAAGGCAATCCCTGGCCCAATTAAAATTTGCGACAGTTGAAAATTATTTTTTGAATAATTTACTATAGAAAAGGTAATCCCTGGCGCAATTAAAATTTGCGACAGTTGAAAATTATTTTTTGAATAATTTACTATAGAAAAGGCAATCCCTGGCGGATTTGAAATTTGCGACAGTAAAAAATTATTTTTTGAATAATTTACTATAGAAAAGGCAATCCCTGGCGCAATTAAAATTTGCGACAGTTGAAAACTATTTTTTGAATAATTTACTATAGAAAAGGCAATCCCTGGCGTAATTAAAATTTGCGACAGTATAACATTATTTTTTGAATAATTTACTATAGAAAAGGCAATCCCTGGCGCACTTAAAATTTCCGACAGTAAAAAATTATTTTTTGAATAATTTACTATAGAAAAGGCAATCCCTGGCGTAATTAAAATTTGCGACAGTAGAAAATAATTTTTTGAATAATTTACTATAGAAAAGGCAATCCCTGGCGTAATTAAAATTTGCGACAGTAGAAAATTATTTTTTGAATAATTTACTATAGAAAAGGGAATCCCTGGCGTAATTAAAATTTGCGACAGTAGAAAATTATTTTTTGAATAATTTACTATAGAAAAGGCAATCCCTGGCGTAATTAAAATTTGCGACAGTAGAAAATTATTTTTTGAATAATTTACTATAGAAAAGGCAATCCCTGGCGTAATTAAAATTTGCGACAGTAGAAAATTATTTTTTGAATAATTTACTATAGAAAAGGCAATCCCTGGCGTAATTAAAATTTGCGACAGTAGAAAATTATTTTTTGAATAATTTACTATAGAAAAGGCAATCCCTGGCGTAATTAAAATTTGCGACAGTTGAAAATTTTTTTTGAATAATTTACTATAGAAAGGCAATCCCTGGCGTAATTAAAATTTGCGACAGTAGAAAATTATTTTTTGAATAATTAACTATAGAAAAGGCAATCCCTGGCGGATTTGAAATTTGCGACAGTAAAAAATTATTTTTTGAATAATTTACTATAGAAAAGGCAATCCCTGGCGTTATTAAAATTTGCGACAGTAGTAAATTATTTTTTGAATAATTTACTATAGAAAAGGCAATCCCTGGCGTAATTAAAATTTGCGACAGTAGAAAATTGTTTTTTGAATAATTTACTATAGAAAAGGCAATCCCTGGCGTATTTAAAATTTGCGACAGTAAAAAATTATTTTTTGAATAATTTACTATAGAAAAGGCAATCCCTGGCGCAATTAAAATTTGCGACAGTTGAAAATTATTTTTTGAATAATTTACTATAGAAAAGGCAATCCCTGCCGCACTTAAAACTTGCGACAGTAGAAAATTATATTTTGAATAATTTACTATAGAAAAGGCAATCCCTGGCGTAATTAAAATTTGCGACAGTAGAAAATTATTTTTTGAATAATTTACTAAAGAAAAGGCAATCCCTGGCGTAATTAAAATTTGCGACAGTAAAAAATTAATTTGTGAGAAATTTACTATAGAAAAGGCAATCCCTGTGATATTTAAAATTTGCGACAGTAAAAAATTATTTTTTTGCAAAATTTACTATAGAAAAGGCAATCCCTGGCGTATTTAAAATTTGCGACAGTAGAAAATTATTTTTTGAATAATTTACTATACAAAAGGCAATCCCTGGCTTAATTAAAATTTGCGACAGTTGAAAATTATTTTTTGAATAATTTACTATAGAAAAGGCAATCCCTGGCCCAATTAAAATTTGCGACAGTTGAAAATTATTTTTTGAATAATTTACTATAGAAAAGGTAATCCCTGGCGCAATTAAAATTTGCGACAGTTGAAAATTATTTTTTGAATAATTTACTATAGAAAAGGCAATCCCTGGCGGATTTGAAATTTGCGACAGTAAAAAATTATTTTTTGAATAATTTACTATAGAAAAGGCAATCCCTGGCGCAATTAAAATTTGCGACAGTTGAAAACTATTTTTTGAATAATTTACTATAGAAAAGGCAATCCCTGGCGTAATTAAAATTTGCGACAGTATAACATTATTTTTTGAATAATTTACTATAGAAAAGGCAATCCCTGGCGCACTTAAAATTTCCGACAGTAAAAAATTATTTTTTGAATAATTTACTATAGAAAAGGCAATCCCTGGCGTAATTAAAATTTGCGACAGTAGAAAATAATTTTTTGAATAATTTACTATAGAAAAGGCAATCCCTGGCGTAATTAAAATTTGCGACAGTAGAAAATTATTTTTTGAATAATTTACTATAGAAAAGGGAATCCCTGGCGTAATTAAAATTTGCGACAGTAGAAAATTATTTTTTGAATAATTTACTATAGAAAAGGCAATCCCTGGCGTAATTAAAATTTGCGACAGTAGAAAATTATTTTTTGAATAATTTACTATAGAAAAGGCAATCCCTGGCGTAATTAAAATTTGCGACAGTAGAAAATTATTTTTTGAATAATTTACTATAGAAAAGGCAATCCCTGGCGTAATTAAAATTTGCGACAGTAGAAAATTATTTTTTGAATAATTTACTATAGAAAAGGCAATCCCTGGCGTAATTAAAATTTGCGACAGTTGAAAATTTTTTTTGAATAATTTACTATAGAAAAGGCAATCCCTGGCGTAATTAAAATTTGCGACAGTAGAAAATTATTTTTTGAATAATTTACTATAGAAAAGGCAATCCCTGGCGGATTTGAAATTTGCGACAGTAAAAAATTATTTTTTGAATAATTTACTATAGAAAAGGCAATCCCTGGCGCAATTAAAATTTGCGACAGTTGAAAATTATTTTTTGAATAATTTACTATAGAAAAGGCAATCCCTGGCGTATTTAAAATTTGCGACAGTAAAAAATTATTTTTTGAATAATTTACTATAGAAAAGGCAATCCCTGGCGTAATTAAAATTTGCGACAGTAGAAAATTATTTTTTGAATAATTTACTATAGAAAAGGCAATCCCTGGCGTAATTAAAATTTGCGACAGTAGAAAATTATTTTTTGAATAATTTACTATAGAAAAGGCAATCCCTGGCGGATTTGAAATTTGCGACAGTAACAAATTATTTTTTGAATAATTTACTATAGAAAAGGCAATCCCTGGCGTTATTAAAATTTGCGACAGTAGTAAATTATTTTTTGAATAATTTACTATAGAAAAGGCAATCCCTGGCGTAATTAAAATTTGCGACAGTAGAAAATTATTTTTTGAATAATTTACTATAGAAAAGGCAATCCCTGGCGTATTTAAAATTTGCGACAGTAAAAAATTATTTTTTGAATAATTTACTATAGAAAAGGCAATCCCTGGCGCAATTAAAATTTGCGACAGTAGAAAATTATTTTTTGAATAATTTACTATAGAAAAGGCAATCCCTGGCGTAATTAAAATTTGCGACAGTTGAAAATTATTTTTTGAATAATTTACTATAGAAAAGGCAATCCCTGGCGGATTTGAAATTTGCGACCGTAAAAAATTATTTTTTGAATAATTTACTATAGAAAAGGCAATCCCTGGCGCAATTAAAATTTGCGACAGTTGAAAATTATTTTTTGAATAATTTACTATAGAAAAGGCAATCCCTGCCGCACTTAAAACTTGTGACAGTAGAAAATTATATTTTGAATAATTTACTATAGAAAAGGCAATCCCTGGCGTAATTAAAATTTGCGACAGTAGAAAATTATTTTTTGAATAATTTACTATAGAAAAGGCAATCCCAGGCGTAATTAAAATTTGCGACAGTAAAAAATTAATTTGTGAGAAATTTACTATAGAAAAGGCAATCCCTGGGATATTTAAAATTTGCGACAGTAAAAAATTATTTTTTTGCAAAATTTACTATAGAAAAGGCAATCCCTGGCGTATTTAAAATTTGCGACAGTAGAAAATTATTTTTTGAATAATTTACTATACAAAAGGCAATCCCTGGCGTAATTAAAATTTGCGACAGGTGAAAATTATTTTTTGAATAATTTACTATAGAAAAGGCAATCCCTGGCCCAATTAAAATTTGCGACAGTTGAAAATTATTTTTTGAATAATTTACTATAGAAAAGGTAATCCCTGGCGCAATTAAAATTTGCGACAGTTGAAAATTATTTTTTGAATAATTTACTATAGAAAAGGCAATCCCTGGCGGATTTGAAATTTGCGACAGTAAAAAATTATTTTTTGAATAATTTACTATAGAAAAGGCAATCCCTGGCGCAATTAAAATTTGCGACAGTTGAAAATTATTTTTTGAATAATTTACTATAGAAAAGGCAATCCCTGGCGTAATTAAAATTTGCGACAGTATAACATTATTTTTTGAATAATTTACTATAGAAAAGGCAATCCCTGGCGCACTTAAAATTTCCGACAGTAAAAAATTATTTTTTGAATAATTTACTATAGAAAAGGCAATCCCTGGCGTAATTAAAATTTGCGACAGTAGAAAATAATTTTTTGAATAATTTACTATAGAAAAGGCAATCCCTGGCGTAATTAAAATTTGCGACAGTAGAAAATTATTTTTTGAATAATTTACTATAGAAAAGGCAATCCCTGGCGTAATTAAAATTTGCGACAGTAGAAAATTATTTTTTGAATAATTTACTATAGAAAAGGCAATCCCTGGCGTAATTAAAATTTGCGACAGTAGAAAATTATTTTTTGAATAATTTACTATAGAAAAGGCAATCCCTGGCGTAATTAAAATTTGCGACAGTATAAAATTATTTTTTGAATAATTTACTATAGAAAAGGCAATCCCTGGCATAATTAAAATTTGCGACAGTAAAAAATTAATATTTTGATAAATTTACTGTAGAAAAGGCAATCCCTGGCGCAATTAAAACTTGCGATAGTAAAAAATTATTTTTTGAATAATTTACTATAGAAAAGGCAATCCCTGGCGAATTTGAAATTTGCGACAGTTGAAAATTATTTTTTGAATAATTTACTGTAGAAAAGGCAATCCCTGGCGCAATTAAAATTTGCGACAGTTGAAAATTATTTTTTGAATAATTTACTATAGAAAAGGCAATGCCTGGCGTATTTAAAATTTGCGACAGTAAAAAATTATTTTTTGAATAATTTACTATAGAAAAGGCAATCCCTGGCGTAATTAAAATTTGCGACAGTAGAAAATTATTTTTTGAATAATTTACTATAGAAAGGCAATCCCTGGCGTAATTAAAATTTGCGACAGTAGAAAATTATTTTTTGAATAATTAACTATAGAAAAGGCAATCCCTGGCGGATTTGAAATTTGCGACAGTAAAAAATTATTTTTTGAATAATTTACTATAGAAAAGGCAATCCCTGGCGTTATTAAAATTTGCGACAGTAGTAAATTATTTTTTGAATAATTTACTATAGAAAAGGCAATCCCTGGCGTAATTAAAATTTGCGACAGTAGAAAATTGTTTTTTGAATAATTTACTATAGAAAAGGCAATCCCTGGCGTATTTAAAATTTGCGACAGTAAAAAATTATTTTTTGAATAATTTACTATAGAAAAGGCAATCCCTGGCGCAATTAAAATTTGCGACAGTTGAAAATTATTTTTTGAATAATTTACTATAGAAAAGGCAATCCCTGCCGCACTTAAAACTTGCGACAGTAGAAAATTATATTTTGAATAATTTACTATAGAAAAGGCAATCCCTGGCGTAATTAAAATTTGCGACAGTAGAAAATTATTTTTTGAATAATTTACTATAGAAAAGGCAATCCCTGGCGTAATTAAAATTTGCGACAGTAAAAAATTAATTTGTGAGAAATTTACTATAGAAAAGGCAATCCCTGTGATATTTAAAATTTGCGACAGTAAAAAATTATTTTTTTGCAAAATTTACTATAGAAAAGGCAATCCCTGGCGTATTTAAAATTTGCGACAGTAGAAAATTATTTTTTGAATAATTTACTATACAAAAGGCAATCCCTGGCTTAATTAAAATTTGCGACAGTTGAAAATTATTTTTTGAATAATTTACTATAGAAAAGGCAATCCCTGGCCCAATTAAAATTTGCGACAGTTGAAAATTATTTTTTGAATAATTTACTATAGAAAAGGTAATCCCTGGCGCAATTAAAATTTGCGACAGTTGAAAATTATTTTTTGAATAATTTACTATAGAAAAGGCAATCCCTGGCGGATTTGAAATTTGCGACAGTAAAAAATTATTTTTTGAATAATTTACTATAGAAAAGGCAATCCCTGGCGCAATTAAAATTTGCAACAGTTGAAAACTATTTTTTGAATAATTTACTATAGAAAAGGCAATCCCTGGCGTAATTAAAATTTGCGACAGTATAACATTATTTTTTGAATAATTTACTATAGAAAAGGCAATCCCTGGCGCACTTAAAATTTCCGACAGTAAAAAATTATTTTTTGAATAATTTACTATAGAAAAGGCAATCCCTGGCGTAATTAAAATTTGCGACAGTAGAAAATAATTTTTTGAATAATTTACTATAGAAAAGGCAATCCCTGGCGTAATTAAAATTTGCGACAGTAGAAAATTATTTTTTGAATAATTTACTATAGAAAAGGGAATCCCTGGCGTAATTAAAATTTGCGACAGTAGAAAATTATTTTTTGAATAATTTACTATAGAAAAGGCAATCCCTGGCGTAATTAAAATTTGCGACAGTAGAAAATTATTTTTTGAATAATTTACTATAGAAAAGGCAATCCCTGGCGTAATTAAAATTTGCGACAGTAGAAAATTATTTTTTGAATAATTTACTATAGAAAAGGCAATCCCTGGCGTAATTAAAATTTGCGACAGTAGAAAATTATTTTTTGAATAATTTACTATAGAAAAGGCAATCCCTGGCGTAATTAAAATTTGCGACAGTTGAAAATTTTTTTTGAATAATTTACTATAGAAAAGGCAATCCCTGGCGTAATTAAAATTTGCGACAGTAGAAAATTATTTTTTGAATAATTTACTATAGAAAAGGCAATCCCTGGCGGATTTGAAATTTGCGACAGTAAAAAATTATTTTTTGAATAATTTACTATAGAAAAGGCAATCCCTGGCGCAATTAAAATTTGCGACAGTTGAAAATTATTTTTTGAATAATTTACTATAGAAAAGGCAATCCCTGGCGTATTTAAAATTTGCGACAGTAAAAAATTATTTTTTGAATAATTTACTATAGAAAAGGCAATCCCTGGCGTAATTAAAATTTGCGACAGTAGAAAATTATTTTTTGAATAATTTACTATAGAAAAGGCAATCCCTGGCGTAATTAAAATTTGCGACAGTAGAAAATTATTTTTTGAATAATTTACTATAGAAAAGGCAATCCCTGGCGGATTTGAAATTTGCGACAGTAAAAAATTATTTTTTGAATAATTTACTATAGAAAAGGCAATCCCTGGCGTTATTAAAATTTGCGACAGTAGTAAATTATTTTTTGAATAATTTACTATAGAAAAGGCAATCCCTGGCGTAATTAAAATTTGCGACAGTAGAAAATTATTTTTTGAATAATTTACTATAGAAAAGGCAATCCCTGGCGTATTTAAAATTTGCGACAGTAAAAAATTATTTTTTGAATAATTTACTATAGAAAAGGCAATCCCTGGCGCAATTAAAATTTGCGACAGTTGAAAATTATTTTTTGAATAATTTACTATAGAAAAGGCAATCCCTGCCGCACTTAAAACTTGCGACAGTAGAAAATTATATTTTGAATAATTTACTATAGAAAAAGCAATCCCTGGCGTAATTAAAATTTGCGACAGTAGAAAATTATTTTTTGAATAATTTACTATAGAAAAGGCAATCCCTGGCGTAATTAAAATTTGCGACAGTAAAAAATTAAATTGTGAGAAATTTACTATAGAAAAGGCAATCCCTGGGATATTTAAAATTTGCGACAGTAAAAAATTATTTTTTTGCAAA
Source organism: Dioctria linearis (assembly GCA_963930735.1). Taxonomy (NCBI): domain Eukaryota; kingdom Metazoa; phylum Arthropoda; class Insecta; order Diptera; family Asilidae; genus Dioctria; species Dioctria linearis. The sequence continues at coordinate 54,878 of CAWVNZ010000183.1, read as the reverse complement.
ATTTACTATAGAAAAGGCAATCCCTGGCGTATTTAAAATTTGCGACAGTAGAAAATTATTTTTTGAATAATTTACTATACAAAAGGCAATCCCTGGCGTAATTAAAATTTGCGACAGTTGAAAATTATTTTTTGAATAATTTACTATAGAAAAGGCAATCCCTGGCCCAATTATAATTTGCGACAGTTGAAAATTATTTCTTGAATAATTTACTATAGAAAAGGTAATCCCTGGCGCAATTAAAATTTGCGACAGTTGAAAATTATTTTTTGAATAATTTACTATAGAAAAGGCAATCCCTGGCGGATTTGAAATTTGCGAGAGTAAAAAATTATTTTTTGAATAATTTACTATAGAAAAGGCAATCCCTGGCGCAATTAAAATTTGCGACAGTTGAAAATTATTTTTTGAATAATTTACTATAGAAAAGGCAATCCCTGGCGTAATTAAAATTTGCGACAGTATAACATTATTTTTTGAATAATTTACTATAGAAAAGGCAATCCCTGGCGCACTTAAAATTTCCGACAGTAAAAAATTATTTTTTGATTAATTTACTATAGAAAAGGCAATCCCTGGCGTAATTAAAATTTGCGACAGTAGAAAATAATTTTTTGAGTAATTTACTATAGAAAAGGCAATCCCTGGCGTAATTAAAATTTGCGACAGTAGAAAATTATTTTTTGAATAATTTACTATAGAAAAGGCAATCCCTGGCGTAATTAAAATTTGCGACAGTAGAAAATTATTTTTTGAATAATTTACTATAGAAAAGGCAATCCCTGGCGTAATTAAAATTTGCGACAGTAGAAAATTATTTTTTGAATAATTTACTATAGAAAAGGCAATCCCTGGCGTAATTAAAATTTGCTACAGTATAAAATTATTTTTTGAATAATTTACTATAGAAAAGGCAATCCCTGGCGTAATTAAAATTTGCGACAGTAAAAAATTAATATTTTGATAAATTTACTGTAGAAAAGGCAATCCCTGGCGCAATTAAAACTTGCGATAGTAAAAAATTATTTTTTGAATAATTTACTATCGAAAAGGCAATCCCTGGCGAATTTGAAATTTGCGACAGTTGAAAATTATTTTTTGAATAATTTACTATAGAAAAGGCAATCCCTGGCGTAATTAAAATTTGCGACAGTAAAAAATTATTTTTTGAATAATTTACTATACAAAAGGCAATCCCTGGCGTAAATAAAATTTGCGACAGTTGAAAATTTTTTTTGAATAATTTACTATAGAAAAGGCAATCCCTGGCGTAATTAAAATTTGCGACAGTAGAAAATTATTTTTTGAATAATTTACTATAGAAAAGGCAATCCCTGGCGGATTTGAAATTTGCGACAGTAAAAAATTATTTTTTGAATAATTTACTATAGAAAAGGCAATCCCTGGCGTATTTAAAATTTGCGACAGTAAAAAATTATTTTTTGAATAATTTACTATAGAAAAGGCAATCCCTGGCGTAATTAAAATTTGCGACAGTAGAAAATTATTTTTTGAATAATTTACTACAGAAAAGGCAATCCCTGGCGTAATTAAAATTTGCGACAGTAGAAAATTATTTTTTGAATAATTTACTATAGAAAAGGCAATCCCTGGCGGATTTGAAATTTGCGACAGTAAAAAATTATTTTTTGAATAATTTACTATAGAAAAGGCAATCCCTGGCGTTATTAAAATTTGCGACAGTAGTAAATTATTTTTTGAATAATTTACTATAGAAAAGGCAATCCCTGGCGTAATTAAAATTTGCGACAGTAGAAAATTATTTTTTGAATAATTTACTATAGAAAAGGCAATCCCTGGCGGATTTGAAATTTGCGACAGTTGAAAATTATTTTTTGAATAATTTACTATAGAAAAGGCAATCCCTGGCGTATTTAAAATTTGCGACATTAAAAAATTAATTTTTGAATAATTTACTATATAAAAGGCAATCCCTGGCGTAATTAAAATTTGCGACAGTTGAAAATTATTTTTTGAAAAATTTACTATAGAAAAGGCAATCCCTGGCGCAATTAAAATTTGCGACAGTTGAAAATTATTTTTTGAAAAATTTACTGTAGAAAAGGCAATCCCTGGCGCAATTAAAATTTGCGACAGTAGAAAATTATTTTTTGAATAATTTACTATAGAAAAGGCAATCCCTGGCGCACTTAGAATTTGCGACAGTAAAAAATTATTTTTTGAATAATTTACTATAGAGAAGGCAATCCCTGGCGCACTTAAAATTTGCGACAGTAGAAAATTATTTTTTGAATAATTTACTATAGAAAAGGCAATCCCTGGCGCAATTAAAATTTGCGACAGTAGAAAATTATTTTTTGAAAAGTTTACTATAGAAAAGGCAATCCCTGGCGGATTTGAAATTTGCGACAGTAGAAAATTATTTTTTGAATAATTTACTATAGAAAAGGCAATCCCTGGCGTACTTAAAATTTGCGACAGTAAAAAATTATTTTTCGAATAATTTACTATAGAAAAGGCAATCCCTGGCGCACTTAAAATTTGCGACAGTAGAAAATTATTTTTTGAATAATTTACGATAGAAAAGGTAATCCCTGGCGCAATTAAAATTTGCGACAGTAGAAAATTATTTTTTGAAAAGTTTACTATAGAAAAGGCAATCCCCGGGATATTTAAAATTTGCGACAGTATAAAATTATTTTTTGAATAATTTACTATAGAAAAGGCAATCCCTGGCGTAATTAAAATTTGCGACATTTGAAAATTATTTTTTGAATAATTTACTATAGAAAAGGCAATCCCTGACGTATTTAAAATTTGCGACAGTAAAAAATTATTTTTTGAATAATTTACTATAGAAAAGGCAATCCCTGGCGTAATTAAAATTTGCGGCAGTAGAAAATTATTTTTTGAATAATTTACTATAGAAAAGGCAATCCCTGGCGTAATTAAAATTTGCGACAGTAGAAAATTATTTTTTGAATAATTTACTATAGAAAAGGCAATCCCTGGCGGATTTGAAATTTGCGACAGTAAAAAATTATTTTTTGAATAATTTACTATAGAAAAGGCAATCCCTGGCGTTATTAAAATTTGCGACAGTAGTAAATTATTTTTTGAATAATTTACTATAGAAAAGGCAATCCCTGGCGTAATTAAAATTTGCGACAGTAGAAAATTATTTTTTGAATAATTTACTATAGAAAAGGCAATCCCTGGCGGATTTGAAATTTGCGACAGTTGAAAATTATTTTTTGAATAATTTACTATAGAAAAGGCAATCCCTGGCGTATTTAAAATTTGCGACAGTAAAAAATTAATTTTTGAATAATTTACTATATAAAAGGCAATCCCTGGCGTAATTAAAATTTGCGACAGTTGAAAATTATTTTTTGAAAAATTTACTATAGAAAAGGCAATCCCTGGCGCAATTAAAATTTGCGACAGTTGAAAATTATTTTTTGAAAAATTTACTGTAGAAAAGGCAATCCCTGGCGCAATTAAAATTTGCGACAGTAGAAAATTATTTTTTGAATAATTTACTATAGAAAAGGCAATCCCTGGCGCACTTAGAATTTGCGACAGTAAAAAATTATTTTTTGAATAATTTACTATAGAAAAGGCAATCCCTGGCGCACTTAAAATTTGCGACAGTAGAAAATTATTTTTTGAATAATTTACTATAGAAAAGGCAATCCCTGGCGGATTTGAAATTTGCGACAGTAAAAAATTATTTTTTGAATAATTTACTATAGAAAAGGCAATCCCTGGCGCAATTAAAATTTGCGACAGTTGAAAATTATTTTTTGAATAATTTACTATAGAAAAGGCAATCCCTGGCGTAATTAAAATTTGCGACAGTAGAAAATTATTTTTTGAATAATTTACTATAGAAAAGGCAATCCCTGGCGTAATTAAAATTTGCGACAGTAGAAAATTATTTTTTGAATAATTTACTATAGAAAAGGCAATCCCTGGCGTAATTAAAATTTGCTACAGTATAAAATTATTTTTTGAATAATTTACTATAGAAAAGGCAATCCCTGGCGTAATTAAAATTTGCGACAGTAAAAAATTAATATTTTGATAAATTTACTGTAGAAAAGGCAATCCCTGGCGCAATTAAAACTTGCGATAGTAAAAAATTATTTTTTGAATAATTTACTATCGAAAAGGCAATCCCTGGCGAATTTGAAATTTGCGACAGTTGAAAATTATTTTTTGAATAATTTACTATAGAAAAGGCAATCCCTGGCGTAATTAAAATTTGCGACAGTAAAAAATTATTTTTTGAATAATTTACTATACAAAAGGCAATCCCTGGCGTAATTAAAATTTGCGACAGTTGAAAATTTTTTTTGAATAATTTACTATAGAAAAGGCAATCCCTGGCGTAATTAAAATTTGCGACAGTAGAAAATTATTTTTTGAATAATTTACTATAGAAAAGGCAATCCCTGGCGGATTTGAAATTTGCGACAGTAAAAAATTATTTTTTGAATAATTTACTATAGAAAAGGCAATCCCTGGCGTTATTAAAATTTGCGACAGTAGAAAATTATTTTTTGAATAATTTACTATAGAAAAGGCAATCCCTGGCGGATTTGAAATTTGCGACAGTAAAAAATTATTTTTTGAATAATTTACTATAGAAAAGGCAATCCCTGGCGCAATTAAAATTTGCGACAGTTGAAAATTATTTTTTGAATAATTTACTATAGAAAAGGCAATCCCTGGCGTAATTAAAATTTGCGACAGTAGAAAATTATTTTTTGAATAATTTACTATAGAAAAGGCAATCCCTGGCGTAATTAAAATTTGCGACAGTAGAAAATTATTTTTTGAATAATTTACTATAGAAAAGGCAATCCCTGGCGTAATTAAAATTTGCTACAGTATAAAATTATTTTTTGAATAATTTACTATAGAAAAGGCAATCCCTGGCGTAATTAAAATTTGCGACAGTAAAAAATTAATATTTTGATAAATTTACTGTAGAAAAGGCAATCCCTGGCGCAATTAAAACTTGCGATAGTAAAAAATTATTTTTTGAATAATTTACTATCGAAAAGGCAATCCCTGGCGAATTTGAAATTTGCGACAGTTGAAAATTATTTTTTGAATAATTTACTATAGAAAAGGCAATCCCTGGCGTAATTAAAATTTGCGACAGTAAAAAATTATTTTTTGAATAATTTACTATACAAAAGGCAATCCCTGGCGTAATTAAAATTTGCGACAGTTGAAAATTTTTTTTGAATAATTTACTATAGAAAAGGCAATCCCTGGCGTAATTAAAATTTGCGACAGTAGAAAATTATTTTTTGAATAATTTACTATAGAAAAGGCAATCCCTGGCGGATTTGAAATTTGCGACAGTAAAAAATTATTTTTTGAATAATTTACTATAGAAAAGGCAATCCCTGGCGCAATTAAAATTTGCGACAGTTGAAAATTATTTTTTGAATAATTTACTATAGAAAAGGCAATCCCTGGCGTATTTAAAATTTGCGACAGTAAAAAATTATTTTTTGAATAATTTACTATAGAAAAGGCAATCCCTGGCGTAATTAAAATTTGCGACAGTAGAAAATTATTTTTTGTATAATTTACTACAGAAAAGGCAATCCCTGGCGTAATTAAAATTTGCGACAGTAGAAAATTATTTTTTGAATAATTTACTATAGAAAAGGCAATCCCTGGCGGATTTGAAATTTGCGACAGTAAAAAATTATTTTTTGAATAATTTACTATAGAAAAGGCAATCCCTGGCGTTATTAAAATTTGCGACAGTAGTAAATTATTTTTTGAATAATTTACTATAGAAAAGGCAATCCCTGGCGTAATTAAAATTTGCGACAGTAGAAAATTATTTTTTGAATAATTTACTATAGAAAAGGCAATCCCTGGCGGATTTGAAATTTGCGACAGTTGAAAATTATTTTTTGAATAATTTACTATAGAAAAGGCAATCCCTGGCGTATTTAAAATTTGCGACATTAAAAAATTAATTTTTGAATAATTTACTATATAAAAGGCAATCCCTGGCGTAATTAAAATTTGCGACAGTTGAAAATTATTTTTTGAAAAATTTACTATAGAAAAGGCAATCCCTGGCGCAATTAAAATTTGCGACAGTTGAAAATTATTTTTTGAAAAATTTACTGTAGAAAAGGCAATCCCTGGCGCAATTAAAATTTGCGACAGTAGAAAATTATTTTTTGAATAATTTACTATAGAAAAGGCAATCCCTGGCGCACTTAGAATTTGCGACAGTAAAAGATTATTTTTTGAATAATTTACTATAGAAAAGGCAATCCCTGGCGCACTTAAAATTTGCGACAGTAGAAAATTATTTTTTGAATAATTTACTATAGAAAAGGCAATCCCTGGCGCAATTAAAATTTGCGACAGTAGAAAATTATTTTTTGAAAAGTTTACTATAGAAAAGGCAATCCCTGGCGGATTTGAAATTTGCGACAGTAGAAAATTATTTTTTGAATAATTTACTATAGAAAAGGCAATCCCTGGCGTACTTAAAATTTGCGACAGTAAAAAATTATTTTTCGAATAATTTACTATAGAAAAGGCAATCCCTGGCGCACTTAAAATTTGCGACAGTAGAAAATTATTTTTTGAATAATTTACGATAGAAAAGGTAATCCCTGGCGCAATTAAAATTTGCGACAGTAGAAAATTATTTTTTGAAAAGTTTACTATAGAAAAGGCAATCCCCGGGATATTTAAAATTTGCGACAGTATAAAATTATTTTTTGAATAATTTACTATAGAAAAGGCAATCCCTGGCGTAATTAAAATTTGCGACAGTTGAAAATTATTTTTTGAATAATTTACTATAGAAAAGGCAATCCCTGGCGTATTTAAAATTTGCGACAGTAAAAAATTATTTTTTGAATAATTTACTATAGAAAAGGCAATCCCTGGCGTAATTAAAATTTGCGACAGTAGAAAATTATTTTTTGAATAATTTACTATAGAAAAGGCAATCCCTGGCGTAATTAAAATTTGCGACAGTAGAAAATTATTTTTTGAATAATTTACTATAGAAAAGGCAATCCCTGGCGGATTTGAAATTTGCGACAGTAAAAAATTATTTTTTGAATAATTTACTATAGAAAAGGCAATCCCTGGCGTTATTAAAATTTGCGACAGTAGTAAATTATTTTTTGAATAATTTACTATAGAAAAGGCAATCCCTGGCGTAATTAAAATTTGCGACAGTAGAAAATTATTTTTTGAATAATTTACTATAGAACAGGCAATCCCTGGCGGATTTGAAATTTGCGACAGTTGAAAATTATTTTTTGAATAATTTACTATAGAAAAGGCAATCCCTGGCGTATTTAAAATTTGCGACAGTAAAAAATTAATTTTTGAATAATTTACTATATAAAAGGCAATCCCTGGCGTAATTAAAATTTGCGACAGTTGAAAATTATTTTTTGAAAAATTTACTATAGAAAAGGCAATCCCTGGCGCAATTAAAATTTGCGACAGTTGAAAATTATTTTTTGAAAAATTTACTGTAGAAAAGGCAATCCCTGGCGCAATTAAAATTTGCGACAGTAGAAAATTATTTTTTGAATAATTTACTATAGAAAAGGCAATCCCTGGCGCACTTAGAATTTGCGACAGTAAAAAATTATTTTTTGAATAATTTACTATAGAAAAGGCAATCCCTGGCGCACTTAAAATTTGCGACAGTAGAAAATTATTTTTTGAATAATTTACTATAGAAAAGGCAATCCCTGGCGCAATTAAAATTTGCGACAGTAGAAAATTATTTTTTGAAAAGTTTACTATAGAAAAGGCAATCCCTGGCGGATTTGAAATTTGCGACAGTAGAAAATTATTTTTTGAATAATTTACTATAGAAAAGGCAATCCCTGGCGTACTTAAAATTTGCGACAGTAAAAAATTATTTTTCGAATAATTTACTATAGAAAAGGCAATCCCTGGCGCACTTAAAATTTGCGACAGTAGAAAATTATTTTTTGAATAATTTACGATAGAAAAGGCAATCCCTGGCGCAATTAAAATTTGCGACAGTAGAAAATTATTTTTTGAAAAGTTTACTATAGAAAAGGCAATCCCCGGGATATTTAAAATTTGCGACAGTATAAAATTATTTTTTGAATAATTTACTATAGAAAAGGCAATCCCTGGCGCAATTAAAATTTGCGACAGTATAAAATTATTTTTTGAATAATTTACTATAGAAAAGGCAATCCCTGGCGTAATTAAAATTTGCGACAGTAAAAAATTATTTTTTGAAAAATTTACTATAGAAAAGGCAATCCCTGTCGCAATTAAAATTTGCGACAGCAGAAAATTATTTTTTGAATAATTTACTATAGAAAAGGCAATCCCTGGCGTAATTAAAATTTGCGACAGTAGAAAATTATTTTTTGAATAATTTACGATAGAAAAGGCAATCCCTGGCGCAATTAAAATATGCGACAGTTGAAAATTATTTTTTGAATAATTTACTATAGAAAAGGCAATCCCTGGCGTAATTAAAATTTGCGACAGTAGAAAATTATTTTTTGAATAATTTACTATAGAAAAGGCAATCCCTGGCGTATTTAAAATTTGCGACAGTTGAAAATTATTTTTTGAATAATTTACTATAGAAAAAGCAATCCCTGGCGTAAATAAAATTTGCGACAGTAGAAAATTATTTTTTGAATAATTTACTATAGAAAGGGCAATCCCTGGCGCAATTAAAATTTGCGACAGTTGAAAATTATTTTTTGAATAATTTACTACAGAAAAGGCAATCCCTGGCGGTAATTAAAATTTGCGACAGTTGAAAATTATTTTTTGAATAATTTACTATAGAAAAGGCAATCCCTGGCGCACTTAAAATTTGCGATAGTAAAAAATTTTTTTTTGAATAATTTACTATAGAAAAGGCAATCCCTGGCGCAATTAAAATTTGCGACAGTTGAAAATTATTTTTTGAATAATTTACTATAGAAAAGGCAATCCCTGGCGTAATTAAAATTTGCGACAGTAGAAAATTATTTTTTGAATAATTTACTATAGAAAAGGCGATCCCTGGCGTATTTAAAATTTGCGACAGTAAAAAATTATTTTTTGAATAATTTACTATAGAAAAGGCAATCCCTGGCGCAATTAAAATTTGCGACAGTATAAAATTATTTTTTGAATAATTTACTATAGAAAAGGCAATCCCTGGCGTAATTAAAACTTGCGATAGTAGAAAATTATTTTTTGAATAATTTACTATAGAAAAGGCAATCCCTGGCGTAATTAAAATTTGCGACAGTAAAAAATTAATTTTTGAATAATTTACTATAGAAAAGGCAATCCCTGGCGCAATTAAAATTTGCGACAGTAGAAAATTATTTTTTGAATAATTTACTATAGAAAAGCAATCCCTGGCGCAATTAAAATTTGCGACAGTTGAAAATTATTTTTTGAATAATTTACTATAGAAAAGCAATCCCTGGGATATTTAAAATTTGCGACAGTAAAAAATTAATATTTTGAAAAATTTACTATAGAAAAGGCAATCCCTGGCGGATTTGAAATTTGCGACAGTTGAAAATTATTTTTTGAATAATTTACTATAGAAAAGTCAATCCCTGGCGCAATTAAAATTTGCGACAGTAGAAAATTATTTTTTGAATAATTTACTATAGAAAAGGCAATCCCTGGCGTAATTAAAATTTGCGACAGTAGAAAATTATTTTTTGAATAATTTACTATAGAAAAGGCAATCCCTGGCGTAATTAAAATTTGCGACAGTAGAAAATTATTTTTTGAATAATTTACTATAGAAAAGGCAATCCCTGGCGTAATTAAAATTTGCGACAGTAGAAAATTATTTTTTGAATAATTTACTATAGAAAAGGCAATCCCTGGCGTAATTAAAATTTGCGACAGTAGAAAATTATTTTTTGAATAATTTACTATAGAAAAGGCAATCCCTGGCGTAATTAAAATTTGCGACAGTAGAAAATTATTTTTTGAATAATTTACTATAGAAAAGGCAATCCCTGGCGTAATTAAAATTTGCGACAGTAGAAAATTATTTTTTGAATAATTTACTATAGAAAAGGCAATCCCTGGCGTAATTAAAATTTGCGACAGTAAAAAATTATTTTTTGAAAAATTTACTATAGAAAAGGCAATCCCTGGCGCAATTAAAATTTGCGACAGTTGAAAATTATTTTTTGAATAATTTACTATAGAAAAGGCAATCCCTGGCGTAATTAAAATTTGCGACAGTAGACAATTATTTTTTGAATAATTTACTATAGAAAAGGCAATCCCTGGCGTAATTAAAATTTGCGACAGTAGAAAATTATTTTTTGAATAATTTACTATAGAAAAGGCAATCCCTGGCGTATTTAAAATTTGCGACAGTTGAAAATTATTTTTTGAATAATTTACTATAGAAAAGGCAATCCCTGGCGTAATTAAAATTTGCGACAGTAGAAAATTATTTTTTGAATAATTTACTATAGAAAAGGCAATCCCTGGCGTATTTAAAATTTGCGACAGTTGAAAATAATTTTTTGAATAATTTACTATAGAAAAGGCAATCCCTGGCGTAATTAAAATTTGCGACAGTAGAAAATTATTTTTTGAATAATTTACTATAGAAAGGGCAATCCCTGGCGCAATTAAAATTTGCGACAGTTGAAAATTATTTTTTGAATAATTTACTACAGAAAAGGCAATCCCTGGCGTAATTAAAATTTGCGACAGTAAAAAATTATTTTTTGAATAATTTACTATAGAAAAGGCAATCCCTGGCGTAATTAAAATTTGCGACAGTAAAAAATTCTTTTTTGAAAAATTTACTATAGAAAAGGCAATCCCTGTCGCAATTAAAATTTGCGACAGCAGAAAATTATTTTTTGAATAATTTACTATAGAAAAGGCAATCCCTGGCGTAATTAAAATTTGCGACAGTAGAAAATTATTTTTTGAATAATTTACTATAGAAAAGGCAATCCCTGGCGTAATTAAAATTTGCGACAGTAGAAAATTATTTTTTGAATAATTTACTATAGAAAAGGCAATCCCTGGCGTATTTAAAATTTGCGACAGTTGAAAATTATTTTTTGAATAATTTACTATAGGAAAGGCAATCCCTGGCGTAATTAAAATTTGCGACAGTAGAAAATTATTTTTTGAATAATTTACTATAGAAAAGGCAATCCCTGGCTTAATTAAAATTTGCGACAGTAGAAAATTATTTTTTGAATAATTTACTATAGAAAAGGCAATCCCTGGCGTATTTAAAATTTGCGACAGTAAAAAATTATTTTTTGAATAATTTACTATAGAAAAGGCAATCCCTGGCGCAATTAAAATTTGCGACAGTATAAAATTATTTTTTGAATAATTTACTATAGAAAAGGCAATCCCTGGCGTAATTAAAACTTGCGATAGTAGAAAATTATTTTTTGAATAATTTACTATAGAAAAGGCAATCCCTGGCGTAATTAAAATTTGCGACAGTAAAAAATTAATTTTTGAATAATTTACTATAGAAAAGGCAATCCCTGGCGCAATTAAAATTCGCGACAGTAGAAAATTATTTTTTGAATAATTTACTATAGAAAAGGCAATCCCTGGCGCAATTAAAATTTGCGACAGTTGAAAATTATTTTTTGAATAATTTACTATAGAAAAGGCAATCCCTGGGATATTTAAAATTTGCGACAGTAAAAAATTAATATTTTGAAAAATTTACTATAGAAAAGGCAATCCCTGGCGGATTTGAAATTTGCGACAGTTGAAAATTATTTTTTGAATAATTTACTATAGAAAAGTCAATCCCTGGCGCAATTAAAATTTGCGACAGTAGAAAATTATTTTTTGAATAATTTACTATAGAAAAGGCAATCCCTGGCGTAATTAAAATTTGCGAAAGTAGAAAATTATTTTTTGAATAATTTACTATAGAAAAGGCAATCCCTGGCGTAATTAAAATTTGCGACAGTAGAAAATTATTTTTTGAATAATTTACTATAGAAAAGGCAATCCCTGGCCTAATTAAAATTTGCGACAGTAGAAAATTATTTTTTGAATAATTTACTATAGAAAAGGCAATCCCTGGCGTAATTAAAATTTGCGACAGTAAAAAATTATTTTTTGAAAAATTTACTATAGAAAAGGCAATCCCTGGCGCAATTAAAATTTGCGACAGTTGAAAATTATTTTTTGAATAATTTACTATAGAAAAGACAATCCCTGGCGTAATTAAAATTTGCGACAGTAGACAATTATTTTTTGAATAATTTACTATAGAAAAGGCAATCCCTGGCGTAATTAAAATTTGCGACAGTAGAAAATTATTTTTTGAATAATTTACTATAGAAAAGGCAATCCCTGGCGTATTTAAAATTTGCGACAGTTGAAAATTATTTTTTGAATAATTTACTATAGAAAAGGCAATCCCTGGCGTAATTAAAATTTGCGACAGTAGAAAATTATTTTTTGAATAATTTACTATAGAAAAGGCAATCCCTGGCGTATTTAAAATTTGCAACAGTTGAAAATTATTTTTTGAATAATTTACTATAGAAAAGGCAATCCCTGGCGTAATTAAAATTTGCGACAGTAGAAAATTATTTTTTGAATAATTTACTATAGAAAGGGCAATCCCTGGCGCAATTAAAATTTGCGACAGTTGAAAATTATTTTTTGAATAATTTACTACAGAAAAGGCAATCCCTGGCGTAATTAAAATTTGCGACAGTAGAAAATTATTTTTTGAATAATTTACTATAGAAAAGGCAATCCCTGGCGTAATTAAAATTTGCGACAGTAGAAAATTATTTTTTGAATAATTTACTATAGAAAAGGCAATCCCTGGCGTATTTACAATTTGCGACAGTTGAAAATTATTTTTTGAATAATTTACTATAGAAAAGGCAATCCCTGGCGTAATTAAAATTTGCGACAGTAGAAAATTATTTTTTGAATAATTTACTATAGAAAAGGCAATCCCTGGGATATTTAAAATTTGCGACAGTAAAAAATTATTTTTTGAATAATTTACTATAGAAAGGGCATTCCCTGGCGCAATTAAAATTTGCGACAGTAGAAAATTAATTTGTGAAAAATTTACCTGGCGAAATTGAAATTTGCGAGAGTAAAAAATTATTTTTTGAATAATTTACTATAGAAAAGGCAATCCCTGGCGCAATTAAAATTTGCGACAGTAGAAAATTATTTTTTGAATAATTTACTATAGAAAAGGCAATCCCTGGCGTAATTAAAATTTGCGACAGTAGAAAATTATTTTTTGAATAATTTACTATAGAAAAGGCAATCCCTGGCGTAATTAAAATTTGCGACAGTAGAAAATTATTTTTTGAATAATTTACTATAGAAAAGGCAATCCCTGGCGTATTTAAAATTTGCGACAGTATAAAATTATTTTTTGAATAATTTACTATAGAAAAGGCAATCCCTGGCGTAATTAAAATTTGCGACAGTTGAAAATTATTTTTTGAATAATTTACTATAGAAAAGGCAATCCCTGGCGTAATTAAAATTTGCGACAGTATAAATTTATTTTTTGAATAATTTACTATAGAAAAGGCAATCCCTGGCGTATTTAAAATTTGCGACAGTATAAAATTATTTTTTGAATAATTTACAATAGAAAAGGCAATCCCTGGCGTAATTAAAATTTGCGACAGTTGAAAATTATTTTTTGAATAATTTACTATAGAAAAGGCAATCCCTGGCGCAATTAAAATTTGCGACAGTTGAAAATTATTTTTTGAATAATTTACTATAGAAAAGGCAATCCCTGGCGTAGTTAAAATTTGCGACAGTAGAAAATTATTTTTTGAATAATTTACTATAGGAAAGGCAATCCCTGGCGTAATTAAAATTTGCGACAGTAGAAAATTATTTTTTGAATAATTTACTATAGAAAAGGCAATCCCTGGCGTATTTAAAATTTCCGACAGTTGAAAATTATTTTTTGAATAATTTACTATAGAAAAGGCAATCCCTGGCGTATTTAAAATTTGCGACAGTAAGAAATTATTTTTTGAATAATTTACTATAGAAAAGGCAATCCCTGGCGTAATTAAAATTTGCGACAGTATAAAATTATTTTTTGAATAATTTACTATAGAAAAGGCAATACCTGGGATATTTAAAATTTGCGACAGTAAAAAATTATTTTTTGAATAATTTACTATAGAAAAGGCAATCCCTGGCATAATTAAAATTTGCGACAGTAAAAAATTATTTTTTGAATAATTTACTGTAGAAAAGGCAATCCCTGGCGGATTTGAAATTTGCGACAGTAAAAAATTATTTTTTGAATAATTTACTATAGAAAAGGCAATCCCTGGCGCAATTAAAATTTGCGACAGTTGAAAATTATTTTTTGAATAATTTACTATAGAAAAGGCAATCCCTGGCGTAATTAAAATTTGCGACAGTATAAAATTATTTTTTGAATAATTTACTATAGAAAAGGCAATCCCTGGGATATTTAAAATTTGCGACAGTAAAAAATTAATATTTTGAAAAATTTACTATAGAAAAGGCAATCCCTGGCGGATTTGAAATTTGCGACAGTTGAAAATTATTTTTTGAATAATTTACTATAGAAAAGGCAATCCCTGGCGCAATTAAAATTTGCGACAGTAGAAAATTATTTTTTGAATAATTTACTATAGAAAAGGCAATCCCTGGCGTAATTAAAATTTGCGACAGTAGAAAATTATTTTTTGAATAATTTACTATAGAAAAGGCAATCCCTGGCGTAATTAAAATTTGCGACAGTAGAAAATTATTGTTTGAATAATTTACTATAGAAAAAGCAATCCCTGGCGTAATTAAAATTTGCGACAGTTGAAAATTATTTTTTGAATAATTTACTATAGAAAAGGCAATCCCTGGCGTAATTAAAATTTGCGACAGTAAAAAATTATTTTTTGAAAAATTTACTATAGAAAAGGCAATCCCTGGCGCAATTAAAATTTGCGACAGTTGAAAATTATTTTCTGAATAATTTACTATAGAAAAGGCAATCCCTGGCGTAATTAAAATTTGCGACAGTAGACAATTATTTTTTGAATAATTTACTATAGAAAAGGCAATCCCTGGCGTAATTAAAATTTGCGACAGTAGAAAATTATTTTTTGAATAATTTACTATAGAAAAGGCAATCCCTGGCGTATTTAAAATTTGCGACAGTTGAAAATTATTTTTTGAATAATTTACTATAGAAAAGGCAATCCCTGGCGTAATTAAAATTTGCGACAGTAGAAAATTATTTTTTGAATAATTTACTATAGAAAAGGCAATCCCTGGCGTATTTAAAATTTGCGACAGTTGAAAATTATTTTTTGAATAATTTACTATAGAAAAGGCAATCCCTGGCGTAATTGAAATTTGCGACAGTAGAAAATTATTTTTTGAATAATTTACTATAGAAAGGGCAATCCCTGGAGCAATTAAAATTTGCGACAGTTGAAAATTATTTTTTGAATAATTTACTACAGAAAAGGCAATCCCTGGCGTAATTAAAATTTGCGACAGTAAAAAATTATTTTTTGAATAATTTACTATAGAAAAGGCAATCCCTGGCGTAATTAAAATTTGCGACAGTAAAAAATTATTTTTTGAAAAATTTACTATAGAAAAGGCAATACCTGGCGCAATTAAAATTTGCGACAGCAGAAAATTATTTTTTGAATAATTTACTATAGAAAAGGCAATCCCTGGCGTAATTAAAATTTGCGACAGTAAAAAATTATTTTTTGAAAAATTTACTACAGAAAAGGCAATCCCTGGCGCAATTAAAATTTGCGACAGTTGAAAATTATTTTTTGAATAATTTACTATAGAAAAGACAATCCCTGGCGTAATTAAAATTTGCGACAGTAGACAATTATTTTTTGAATAATTTACTATAGAAAAGGCAATCCCTGGCGTAATTAAAATTTGCGACAGTAGAAAATTATTTTTTGAATAATTTACTATAGAAAAGGCAATCCCTGGCGTAATTAAAATTTGCGACAGTAGAAAATTATTTTTTGAATAATTTACTATAGAAAAGGCAATCCCTGGCGTATTTAAAATTTGCGACAGTTGAATATTATTTTTTGAATAATTTACTATAGGAAAGGCAATCCCTGGCGTAATTAAAATTTGCGACAGTAGAAAATTATTTTTTGAATAATTTACTATAGAAAAGGCAATCCCTGGCGTAATTAAAATTTGCGACAGTAGAAAATTATTTTTTGAATAATTTACTATAGAAAAGGCAATCCCTGGCGTATTTAAAATTTGCGACAGCAAAAAATTATTTTTTGAATAATTTACTATAGAAAAGGCAATCCCTGGCGCAATTAAAATTTGCGACAGTATAAAATTATTTTTTGAATAATTTACTATAGAAAAGGCAATCCCTGGCGTAGTTAAAACTTGCGATAGTAGAAAATTATTTTTTGAATAATTTACTATAGAAAAGGCAATCCCTGGCGTAATTAAAATTTGCGACAGTAAAAAATTAATTTTTGAATAATTTACTATAGAAAAGGCAATCCCTGGCGCAATTAAAATTTGCGACAGTAGAAAATTATTTTTTGAATAATTTACTATAGAAAAGGCAATCCCTGGCGCAATTAAAATTTGCGACAGTATAAAATTATTTTTTGAATAATTTACTATAGAAAAGGCAATCCCTGGGATATTTAAAATTTGCGACAGTAAAAAATTAATATTTTGAAAAATTTACTATAGAAAAGGCAATCCCTGGCGGATTTGAAATTTGCGACAGTTGAAAATTATTTTTTGAATAATTTACTATAGAAAAGTCAATCCCTGGCGCAATTAAAATTTGCGACAGTAGAAAATTATTTTTTGAATAATTTACTATAGAAAAGGCAATCCCTGGCGTAATTAAAATTTGCGACAGTAGAAAATTATTTTTTGAATAATTTACTATAGAAAAGGCAATCCCTGGCGTAATTAAAATTTGCGACAGTAGAAAATTATTTTTTGAATAATTTACTATAGAAAAGGCAATCCCTGGCCTAATTAAAATTTGCGACAGTAGAAAATTATTTTTTGAATAATTTACTATAGAAAAGGCAATCCCTGGCGTAATTAAAATATGCGACAGTAAAAAATTATTTTTTGAAAAATTTACTATAGAAAAGGCAATCCCTGGCGCAATTAAAATTTGCGACAGTTGAAAATTATTTTTTGAATAATTTACTATAGAAAAGACAATCCCTGGCGTAATTAAAATTTGCGACAGTAGACAATTATTTTTTGAATAATTTACTATAGAAAAGGCAATCCCTGGCGTAATTAAAATTTCCGACAGTTGAAAATTATTTTTTGAATAATTTACTATAGAAAAGGCAATCCCTGGCGTATTTAAAATTTGCGACAGTAAGAAATTATTTTTTGAATAATTTACTATAGAAAAGGCAATCCCTGGCGTAATTAAAATTTGCGACAGTATAAAATTATTTTTTGAATAATTTACTATAGAAAAGGCAATACCTGGGATATTTAAAATTTGCGACAGTAAAAAATTATTTTTTGAATAATTTACTATAGAAAAGGCAATCCCTGGCGTAATTAAAATTTGCGACAGTAAAAAATTATTTTTTGAATAATTTACTGTAGAAAAGGCAATCCCTGGCGGATTTGAAATTTGCGACAGTAAAAAATTATTTTTTGAATAATTTACTATAGAAAAGGCAATCCCTGGCGCAATTAAAATTTGCGACAGTTGAAAATTATTTTTTGAATAATTTACTATAGAAAAGGCAATCCCTGGCGTAATTAAAATTTGCGACAGTATAAAATTATTTTTTGAATAATTTACTATAGAAAAGGCAATCCCTGGGATATTTAAAATTTGCGACAGTAAAAAATTAATATTTTGAAAAATTTACTATAGAAAAGGCAATCCCTGGCGGATTTGAAATTTGCGACAGTTGAAAATTATTTTTTGAATAATTTACTATAGAAAAGGCAATCCCTGGCGCAATTAAAATTTGCGACAGTAGAAAATTATTTTTTGAATAATTTACTATAGAAAAGGCAATCCCTGGCGTAATTAAAATTTGCGACAGTAGAAAATTATTTTTTGAATAATTTACTATAGAAAAGGCAATCCCTGGCGTAATTAAAATTTGCGACAGTAGAAAATTATTGTTTGAATAATTTACTATAGAAAAGGCAATCCCTGGCGTAATTAAAATTTGCGACAGTAGAAAATAATTTTTTGAATAATTTACTATAGAAAAGGCAATCCCTGGCGTAATTAAAATTTGCGACAGTAAAAAATTATTTTTTGAAAAATTTACTATAGAAAAGGCAATCCCTGGCGCAATTAAAATTTGCGACAGTTGAAAATTATTTTTTGAATAATTTACTATAGAAAAGGCAATCCCTGGCGTAATTAAAATTTGCGACAGTAGACAATTATTTTTTGAATAATTTACTATAGAAAAGGCAATCCCTGGCGTAATTAAAATTTGCGACAGTAGAAAATTATTTTTTGAATAATTTACTATAGAAAAGGCAATCCCTGGCGTATTTAAAATTTGCGACAGTTGAAAATTATTTTTTGAATAATTTACTATAGAAAAGGCAATCCCTGGCGTAATTAAAATTTGCGACAGTAGAAAATTATTTTTTGAATAATTTACTATAGAAAAGGCAATCCCTGGCGTATTTAAAATTTGCGACAGTTGAAAATTATTTTTTGAATAATTTACTATAGAAAAGGCAATCCCTGGCGTAATTGAAATTTGCGACAGTAGAAAATTATTTTTTGAATAATTTACTATAGAAAGGGCAATCCCTGGCGCAATTAAAATTTGCGACAGTTGAAAATTATTTTTTGAATAATTTACTATAGAAAAGGCAATCCCTGGCGCACTTAAAATTTGCGACAGTAAAAAATTATTTTTTGAATAATTTACTATAGAAAAGGCAATCCCTGGCGTAATTAAAATTTGCGACAGTAGAAAATTATTTTTTGAATAATTTACTATAGAAAAGGCAATCCCTGGCGTAATTAAAATTTGCGACAGTAGAAAATTATTTTTTGAATAATTTACTATAGAAAAGGCAATCCCTGGCGTATTTAAAATTTGCGACAGTATAAAATTATTTTTTGAATAATTTACTATAGAAAAGGCAATCCCTGGCGTAATTAAAATTTGCGACAGTTGAAAATTATTTTTTGAATAATTTACTATAGAAAAGGCAATCCCTGGCGTATTTAAAATTTGCGACAGTTGAAAATTATTTTTTGAATAATTTACTATAGAAAAGGCAATCCCTGGCTTAATTGAAATTTGCGACAGTAGAAAATTATTTTTTGAATAATTTACTATAGAAAAGGCAATCCCTGGCGCAATTAAAATTTGCGACAGCAGAAAATTATTGTTTGAATAATTTACTATAGAAAAGGCAATCCCTGGCGTAATTAAAATTTGCGACAGTAGAAAATAATTTTTTGAATAATTTACTATAGAAAAGGCAATCCCTGGCGTAATTAAAATTTGCGACAGTAAAAAATTATTTTTTGAAAAATTTACTATAGAAAAGGCAATCCCTGGCGGAATTAAAATTTGCGACAGTTGAAAATTATTTTTTGAATAATTTACTATAGAAAAGGCAATCCCTGGCGTAATTAAAATTTGCGACAGTAGACAATTATTTTTTGAATAATTTACTATAGAAAAGGCAATCCCTGGCGTAATTAAAATTTGCGACAGTAGAAAATTATTTTTTGAATAATTTACTATAGAAAAGGCAATCCCTGGCGTATTTAAAATTTGCGACAGTTGAAAATTATTTTTTGAATAATTTACTATAGAAAAGGCAATCCCTGGCGTAATTAAAATTTGCGACAGTAGAAAATTATTTTTTGAATAATTTACTATAGAAAAGGCAATCCCTGGCGTATTTAAAATTTGCGACAGTTGAAAATTATTTTTTGAATAATTTACTATAGAAAAGGCAATCCCTGGCGTAATTGAAATTTGCGACAGTAGAAAATTATTTTTTGAATAATTTACTATAGAAAGGGCAATCCCTGGCGCAATTAAAATTTGCGACAGTTGAAAATTATTTTTTGAATAATTTACTATAGAAAAGGCAATCCCTGGCGCACTTAAAATTTGCGACAGTAAAAAATTATTTTTTGAATAATTTACTATAGAAAAGGCAATCCCTGGCGTAATTAAAATTTGCGACAGTAGAAAATTATTTTTTGAATAATTTACTATAGAAAAGGCAATCCCTGGCGTAATTAAAATTTGCGACAGTAGAAAATTATTTTTTGAATAATTTACTATAGAAAAGGCAATCCCTGGCGTATTTAAAATTTGCGACAGTATAAAATTATTTTTTGAATAATTTACTATAGAAAAGGCAATCCCTGGCGTAATTAAAATTTGCGACAGTTGAAAATTATTTTTTGAATAATTTACTATAGAAAAGGCAATCCCTGGCGTAATTAAAATTTGCGACAGTAGAAAATTATTTTTTGAATAATTTACTATAGAAAAGGCAATCCCTGGCGTAATTAAAATTTGCGACAGTAGAAAATTATTTTTTGAATAATTTACTATAGAAAAGGCAATCCCTGGCGTATTTAAAATTTGCGACAGTATAAAATTATTTTTTGAATAATTTACTATAGAAAAGGCAATCCCTGGCGTAATTAAAATTTGCGACAGTTGAAAATTATTTTTTGAATAATTTACTATAGAAAAGGCAATCCCTGGCGTATTTAAAATTTGCGACAGTTGAAAATTATTTTTTGAATAATTTACTATAGAAAAGGCAATCCCTGGCTTAATTGAAATTTGCGACAGTAGAAAATTATTTTTTGAATAATTTACTATAGAAAGGGCAATCCCTGGCGCAATTAAAATTTGCGACAGTTGAAAATTATTTTTTGAATAATTTACTACAGAAAAGGCAATCCCTGGCGTAATTAAAATTTGCGACAGTAAAAAATTATTTTTTGAATAATTTACTATAGAAAAGGCAATCCCTGGCGTAATTAAAATTTGCGACAGTAAAAAATTATTTTTTGAAAAATTTACTATAGAAAAGGCAATCCCTGGCGCAATTAAAATTTGCGACAGCAGAAAATTATTTTTTGAATAATTTACTATAGAAAAGGCAATCCCTGGCGTAATTAAAATTTGCGACAGTAGAAAATTATTTTTTGAATAATTTACTAAAGAAAAGGCAATCCCTGGCGTAATTAGAATTTGCGACAATAGAAAATTATTTTTTGAATAATTTACTATAGAAAAGGCAATCCCTGGGATATTTAAAATTTGCGACAGTAAAAAATTATTTTTTGAATAATTTACTATAGAAAGGGCAATCCCTGGCGCAGTTAAAATTTGCGACAGTATAAAATTATTTTTTGAATAATTTACTATAGAAAAGGCAATCCCTGGCGTAATTAAAATTTGCGACAGTATAAAATTATTTTTTGAATAATTTACTATAGAAAAGGCAATCCCTGTCGCACTTAAAATTTGCGACAGTAAAAAATTATTTTTTGAATAATTTACTATAGAAAAGGCAATCCCTGGCGTAATTAAAATTTGCGAAAGTAGAAAATTATTTTTTGAATAATTTACTATAGAAAAGGCAATCCCTGGCGTAATTAAAATTTGCGACAGTAGAAAATTATTTTTTGAATAATTTACTATAGAAAAGGCAATCCCTGGCGTATTTAAAATTTGCGACAGTATAAAATTATTTTTTGAATAATTTACTATAGAAAAGGCAATCCCTGGCGTAATTAAAATTTGCGACAGTTGAAAATTATTTTTTGAATAATTTACTATAGAAAAGGCAATCCCTGGCGTAATTAAAATTTGCGACAGTATAAAATTATTTTTTGAATAATTTTCTATAGAAAAGGCAATCCCTGGCGGATTTGAAATTTGCGACAGTAAAAAATTATTTTTTGAATAATTTACTATAGAAAAGGCAATCCCGGGCGTAGTTAAAATTTGCGACAGTTGAAAATTATTTTTTGAATAATTTACTATAGAAAAGGCAATCACTGGCGTAATTAAAATTTGCGACAGTAAAAAATTATTTTTTGAAAAATTTACTATAGAAAAGGCAATCCCTGGCGCAATTAAAATTTGCGACAGCAGAAAATTATTTTTTGAATAATTTACTATAGAAAAGGCAATCCCTGGCGTAATTAAAATTTGCGACAGTAGAAAATTATTTTTTGAATAATTTACTATAGAAAAGGCAATCCCTGGCGTAATTAAAATTTGCGACAGTAGAAAATTATTTTTTGAATAATTTACTGTAGAAGAGGCAATCCCTGGCGTATTTAAAATTTGCGACAGTTGAAAATTATTTTTTGAATAATTTACTATAGAAAAGGCAATCCCTGGCGTAATTAAAATTTGCGACAGTAGAAAATTATTTTTTGAATAATTTACTATAGAAAAGGCAATCCCTGGTGTAATTAAAATTTGCGACAGTAGAAAATTATTTTTTGAATAATTTACTATAGAAAAGGCAATCCCTGGGATATTTAAAATTTGCGACAGTAAAAAATTATTTTTTGAATAATTTACTATAGAAAAGGCAATCCTTGGCGCAATTAAAATTTGCGACATTATAAAATTATTTTTTGAATAATTTACTATAGAAAAGGCAATCCCTGGCGTAGTTAAAATTTGCGACAGTATAAAATTATTTTTTGAATAATTTACTATAGAAAAGGCAATCCCTGGCGCACTTAAAATTTGCGACAGTAAAAAATTATTTTTTGAATAATTTACTATAGAAAAGGCAATCCCTGGCGCAATTAAAATTTGCGACAGTAGAAAATTATTTTTTGAATAATTTACTATAGAAAAGGCAATCCCTGGCGTAATTAAAATTTGTGACAGTAGAAAATTATTTTTTGAATAATTTACTATAGAAAAGGCAATCCCTGGCGTAATTAAAATTTGCGACAGTAGAAAATTATTTTTTGAATAATTTACTATAGAAAAGGCAATCCCTGGCGTAATTAAAATTTGCGACAGTAGAAAATTATTTTTTGAATAATTTACTATAGAAAAGGCAATCCCTGGCGTAATTAAAATTTGCGACAGTAAAAAATTATTTTTTGAAAAATTTACTATAGAAAAGGCAATCCCTGGCGCAATTAAAATTTGCGACAGTTGAAAATTATTTTTTGAATAATTTACTATAGAAAAGGCAATGCCTGGCGTAATTAAAATTTGCGACAGTATACAATTATTTTTTGAATAATTTACTATAGAAAAGGCAATCCCTGGCGTAATTAAAATTTGCGACAGTAGAAAATTATTTTTTGAATAATTTACTATAGAAAAGGCAATCCCTGGCGTATTTAAAATTTGCGACAGTTGAAAATTATTTTTTGAATAATTTACTATAGAAAAGGCAATCCCTGGCGTAATTAAAATTTGCGACAGTAGAAAATTATTTTTTGAATAATTTACTATAGAAAAGGCAATCCCTGGCGTATTTAAAATTTGCGACAGTTGAAAATTATTTTTTGAATAATTTACTATAGAAAAGGCAATCCCTGGCGTAATTGAAATTTGCGACAGTAGAAAATTATTTTTTGAATAATTTACTATAAAAAGGGCAATCCCTGGCGCAATTAAAATTTGCGACAGTTGAAAATTATTTTTTGAATAATTTACTACAGAAAAGGCAATCCCTGGCGTAATTAAAATTTGCGACAGTAAAAAATTATTTTTTGAATAATTTACTATAGAAAAGGCAATCCCTGGCGTAATTAAAATTTGCGACAGTAAAAAATTATTTTTTGAAAAATTTACTATAGAAAAGGCAATCCCTGGCGCAATTAAAATTTGCGACAGCAGAAAATTATTTTTTGAATAATTTACTATAGAAAAGGCAATCCCTGGCGTAATTAAAATTTGCGACAGTAGAAAATTATTTTTTGAATAATTTACTATAGAAAAGGCAATCCCTGGCGTAATTAAAATTTGCGACAGTAGAAAATTATTTTTTGAATAATTTACTATAGAAAAGGCAATCCCTGGCGTAATTAAAATTTGCGACAGTATAAAATTATTTTTTGAATAATTTACTATAGAAAAGGCAATCCCTGGCGGATTTGAAATTTGCGACAGTAAAAAATTATTTTTTGAATAATTTACTATAGAAAAGGCAATCCCTGGCGTAGTTAAAATTTGCGACAGTTGAAAATTATTTTTTGAATAATTTACTATAGAAAAGGCAATCCCTGGCGTATTTAAAATTTGCGACAGTATAAAATTATTTTTTGAATAATTTACTATAGAAAAGGCAATCTTTGGCGTAATTAAAATTTGCGACAGTTGAAAATTATTTTTTGAATAATTTACTATAGAAAAGGCAATCCCTGGCGCAATTAAAATTTGCGACAGTTGAAAATTATTTTTTGAATAATTTACTATAGAAAAGGCAATCCCTGGCGCACTTAAAATTTGCGACAGTAAAAAATTATTTTTTGAATAATTTACTATAGAAAAGGCAATCCCTGGCGCAGTTAAAATTTGCGACAGTTGAAAATTATTTTTTGAATAATTTACTATAGAAAAGGCAATCCCTGGCGTAATTAAAATTTGCGATAGTAAAAAATAATTTTTTTGCAAAATTTACTATAGAAAAGGCAATCCCTGGCGTATTTAAAATTTGCGACAGTAGAAAATTATTTTTTGAATAATTTACTATAGAAAAGGCAATCCCTGGGATATTTAAAATTTGCGACAGTAAAAAATTATTTTTTGAATAATTTACTATAGAAAAGGCAATCCCTGGCGTAGTTAAAATTTGCGACAGTACAAAATTATTTTTTGAATAATTTACTATAGAAAAGGCAATCCCTGGCGCACTTAAAATTTGCGACAGTAAAAAATTAATTTGTGAGAAATTTACTATAGAAAAGGCAATCCCTGGCGCAATTAAAATTTGCGACAGTTGAAAATTATTTTTTGAATAATTTACTATAGAAAAGGCAATCCCTGGCGTAATTAAAATTTGCGACAGTATAAAATTATTTTTTGAATAATTTACTATAGGAAAGGCAATCCCTGGCGTAATTAAAATTTGCGACAGTTGAAAATTATTTTTTGAATAATTTACTATAGAAAAGGCAATCCCTGGCGCACTTAAAATTTGCGACAGTAAAAAATTATTTTTTGAATAATTTACTATAGAAAAGGCAACCCTTGCGCAATTAAAATTTGCGACAGTAAAAAATTAATTTGTGAGAAATTTACTATAGAAAAGGAAATCCCTGGCGTAATTAAAATTTGCGACAGTTGAAAATTATTTTTTGAATAATTTACTATAGAAAAGGCAATCCCTGGCGGATTTAAAATTTGCGACAATAAAAAATTAATTTGTGAGAAATTTACTATAGAAAAGGCAATCCCTGGGATATTTAAAATTTGCGACAGTAAAGAATTATTTTTTTGCAAAATTTACTAAAGAAAAGGCAATCCCTGGCGTATTTAAAATTTGCGACAGTAAAAAATTTTTTTTGAATAATTTACTATAGAAAAGGCAATCCCTGGCGTAATTAAAATTTGCGACAGTTGAAAATTATTTTTTGAATAATTTACTATAGAAAAGGCAATCCCTGGCGCACTTAAAATTTGCGACAGTAAAAAATTATTTTTTTGAATAATTTACTATAGAAAAGGAAATCCCTGGCGCAATTAAAATTTGCGACAGTAAAAAATTAATTTGTGAGAAATTTACTATAGAAAAGGCAATCCCTGGCGCAATTAAAATTTGCGACAATTGAAAATTATTTTTTGAATAATTTACTATAGAAAAGGCAATCCCTGGCGTAATTAAAATTTGCGACAGTATAAAATTATTTTTGAATAATTTACTACAGAAAAGGCAATCCCTGGCGTAATTAAAATTTGCGACAGTTGAAAATTATTTTTTGAATAATTTACTATAGAAAAGGCAATCCCTGGCGGATTTAAAATTTGCGACAGTAAAAAATTAATTTGTGAGAAATTTACTATAGAAAAGGCAATCCCTGGGATATTTAAAATTTGCGACAGTAAAAAAATATTTTTTTCAAAATTTACTATAGAAAAGGCAATCCCTGGCGTATTTAAAATTTGCGACAGTAAAAAATTATTTTTTGAATAATTTACTACAGAAAAGGCAATCCCTGGCGTAATTAAAATTTGCGACAGTTGAAAATTATTTTTTGAATAATTTACTATAGAAAAGGCAATCCCTGGCGGATTTAAAATTTGCGACAGTAAAAAATTAATTTGTGAGAAATTTACTATAGAAAAGGCAATCCCTGGGATATTTAAAATTTGCGACAGTAAAAAAATATTTTTTTCAAAATTTACTATAGAAAAGGCAATCCCTGGCGTATTTAAAATTTGCGACAGTAAAAAATTATTTTTTGAATAATTTACTATAGAAAAGGCAATCCCTGGCGTAATTAAAATTTGCGACAGTAAAAAATTATTTTTTGAATAATTTACTATAGAAAAGGCAATCCCTGGCGTAATTAAAATTTGCGATAGTTGAAAATTATTTTTTGAATAATTTACTATAGAAAAGGCAATCCCTGTAGTTATTAAAATTTGCGACAGTAGAAAATTATTTTTTGAATAATTTACTATAGAAAAGGCAATCCCTGGTGTAATTAAAATTTGCGACAGTAGAAAATTATTTTTTGAATAATTTACTATAAAAAAGGCAATTCCTGGCGTAATTAAAATTTGCGACAGTTGAAAATTATTTTTTGAATAATTTACTATAGAAAAGGCAATCCCTGGCGTAATTAAAATTTGCGGCAGTAGAAAATTATTTTTTGAATAATTTACTATAGAAAAGGCAATCCATGGCGTAATTAAAATTTGCGACAGTAGAAAATTATTTTTTGAATAATTTACTATAGAAAAGGCAATCCCTGGCGCACTTAAAATTTGCGACAGTAAAAAATTATTTTTTGAATAATTTACTATAGAAAAGGCAATCCCTGGCGCAATTAAAATTTGCGACAGTTGAAAATTATTTTTTGAATTATTTACTATAGAAAAGGCAATCCCTGGCGTAATTAAAATTTGCGACAGTATAAAATTATTTTTTGAATAATTTACTATAGAAAAGGCAATCCCTGGCGTAATTAAAATTTGCGACAGTTGAAAATTATTTTTTGAATAATTTACTATAGAAAAGGCAATCCCTGGTATATTTAAAATTTGCGACAGTAAAAAATTATTTTTTGAATAATTTACTATAGAAAAGGCAATCCCTGGCGCAATTAAAATTTGCGACAGTATAAAATTATTTTTTGAATAATTTAATATAGAAAAGGCAATCCCTGGCGTAGTTAAAATTTGCGACAGTATAAAATTATTTTTGAATAATTTACTATAGAAAAGGCAATCCCTGGCGCAATTAAAACTTGCGACAGTAGAAAATTATTTTTTGAATAATTTACTATAGAAAAGGCAATACCTGGCGTATTTAAAATTTGCGACAGTAAAAAATTATTTTTTGAATAATTTACTATAGAAAAGGCAATCCCTGGCGCAATTAAAATTTGCGACAGTTGAAAATTATTTTTGGAATAATTTACTATAGAAAAGGCAATCCCTGGAGCACTTAAATTTGCGACAGTAAAAAATTATTTTTTGAATAATTTACTATAGAAAAGGCAATCCCTGGCGCACTTAAAATTTGCGACAGTAAAAAATTATTTTTTGAATTATTTACTATAGAAAAGGCAATCCCTGGCGCACTTAAAATTTGCGACAGTAAAAAATTATTTTTTGAATAATTTACTATAGAAAAGGCAATCCCTGGCGTAATTAAAATTTGCGACAGTTGAAAATTATTTTTTGAATAATTTACTATAGAAAAGGCAATCCCTGGCGTAATTAAAATTTGCGACAGTAGAAAATTATTTTTTGAAAAGTTTACTATAGAAAAGGCAATCCCTGGCGTAATTAAAATTTGCGACAGTAGAAAATTATTTTTTGAATAATTTACTATAGAAAAGGCAATCACTGGCGTAATTAAAATTTGCGACAGTATAAAATTATTTTTTGAATAATTTACTATAGAAAAGGCAATCCCTGGCGTAATTAAAATTTGCGACAGTATAAAATTATTTTTTGAATAATTTACTATAGAAAAGGCAATCCCTGGCGTAATTAAAATTTGCGACAGTAGAAAATTATTTTTGAAAAGTTTACTATAGAAAAGGCAATCCCTGGCGTAATTAAAATTTGCGACAGTAGAAAATTATTTTTGGAATAATTTACTATAGAAAAGGCAATCCCTGGCGTAATTAAAATTTGCGACAGTAGAAAATTATTTTTTGAAAAGTTTACTATAGAAAAGGCAATCCCTGGCGTAATTAAAATTTGCGACAGTTGAAAATTATTTTTTGAATAATTTACTATAGAAAAGGCAATCCCTGGGATATTTAAAATTTGCGACAGTAAAAAATTATTTTTTGAATAATTTACTATAGAAAAGGCAATCCCTGGCGCAGTTAAAATTTGCGACAGTTGAAAATTATTTTTTGAATAATTTACTATAGAAAAGGCAATCCCTGGCGTAATTAAAATTTGCGATAGTAAAAAATTATTTTTTTGCAAAATTTACTATAGAAAAGGCAATCCCTGGCGTAATTAAAATTTGCGACAGTTGAAAATTATTTTTTGAATAATTTACTATAGAAAAGGCAATCCCTGGCGCACTTAAAATTTGCGACAGTAAAAAATTATTTTTTGAATAATTTACTATAGAAAAGGCAATCCCTGGCGCAGTTAAAATTTGCGACAGTTGAAAATTATTTTTTGAATAATTTACTATAGAAAAGGCAATCCCTGGCGTAATTAAAATTTGCGATAGCAAAAAATTATTTTTTTGCAAAATTTACTATAGAAAAGGCAATCCCTGGCGTATTTAAAATTTGCGACAGTAGAAAATTATTTTTTGAATAATTTACTATAGAAAAGGCAATCCCTGGGATATTTAAAATTTGCGACAGTAAAAAATTATTTTTTGAAAAATTTACTATAGAAAAGGCAATCCCTGGCGTATTTAAAATTTGCGACAGTAGAAAATTATTTTTTGAATAATTTACTATAGAAAAGGCAATCCCTGGGATATTTAAAATTTGCGACAGTAAAAAATTATTTTTTGAAAAATTTACTATAGAAAAGGCAATCCCTGGCGTAGTTAAAATTTGCGACAGTAGAAAATTATTTTTGAAGAATTTACTATAGGAAAGGCAATCCCTGGCGTAATTAAAATTTGCGACAGTTGAAAATTATTTTTTGAATAATTTACTATAGAAAAGGCAATCCCTGGCGGATTTAAAATTTGCGACAATAAAAAATTAATTTGTGAGAAATTTACTATAGAAAAGGCAATCCCTGGGATATTTAAAATTTGCGACAGTAAAAAATTATTTTTTTGCAAAATTTACTAAAGAAAAGGCAATCCCTGGCGTATTTAAAATTTGCGACAGTAAAAAATTTTTTTTGAATAATTTACTATAGAAAAGGCAATCCCTGGCGTAATTAAAATTTGCGACAGTTGAAAATTATTTTTTGAATAATTTACTATAGAAAAGGCAATCCCTGGCGCACTTAAAATTTGCGACAGTAAAAAATTATTTTTTTGAATAATTTACTATAGAAAAGGAAATCCCTGGCGCAATTAAAATTTGCGACAGTAAAAAATTAATTTGTGAGAAATTTACTATAGAAAAGGCAATCCCTGGCGCAATTAAAATTTGCGACAATTGAAAATTATTTTTTGAATAATTTACTATAGAAAAGGCAATCCCTGGCGTAATTAAAATTTGCGACAGTATAAAATTATTTTTGAATAATTTACTATAGAAAAGGCAATCCCTGGCGTAATTAAAATTTGCGACAGTTGAAAATTATTTTTTGAATAATTTACTATAGAAAAGGCAATCCCTGGCGGATTTAAAATTTGCGACAGTAAAAAATTAATTTGTGAGAAATTTACTATAGAAAAGGCAATCCCTGGGATATTTAAAATTTGCGACAGTAAAAAAATATTTTTTTCAAAATTTACTATAGAAAAGGCAATCCCTGGCGTATTTAAAATTTGCGACAGTAAAAAATTATTTTTTGAATAATTTACTATAGAAAAGGCAATCCCTGGCGTAATTAAAATTTGCGACAGTAGAAAATAATTTTTTGAATAATTTACTATAGAAAAGGCAATCCCTGGCGTAATTAAAATTTGCGACAGTTGAAAATTATTTTTTGAATAATTTACTATAGAAAAGGCAATCCCTGGCTGATTTGAAATTTGCGACAGTAAAAAATTATTTTTTGAATAATTTACTATAGAAAAGGCAATCCCTGGCGGATTTGAAATTTGCGACAGTAAAAAATTATTTTTTGAATAATTTACTATAGAAAAGGCAATCCCTGGCGTAATTAAAATTTGCGATAGTTGAAAATTATTTTTTGAATAATTTACTATAGAAAAGGCAATCCCTGGCGTAATTAAAATTTGCGATAGTAGAAAATTATTTTTTGAATAATTTACTATAGAAAAGGCAATCCCTGGCGTAATTAAAATTTGCGACAGTAGAAAATTATTTTTTGAATAATTTACTATAAAAAAGGCAATTCCTGGCGTAATTAAAATTTGCGACAGTTGAAAATTATTTTTTGAATAATTTACTATAGAAAAGGCAATCCCTGGCGTATTTAAAATTTGCGGCAGTAGAAAATTATTTTTTGAATAATTTACTATAGAAGAGGCAATCCATGGCGTAATTAAAATTTGCGACAGTAGAAAATTATTTTTTGAATAATTTACTATAGAAAAGGCAATCCCTGGCGCACTTAAAATTTGCGACAGTAAAAAATTATTTTTTGAATAATTTACTATAGAAAAGGCAATCCCTGGCGCAATTAAAATTTGCGACAGTTGAAAATTATTTTTTGAATTATTTACTATAGAAAAGGCAATCCCTGGCGTAATTAAAATTTGCGACAGTATAAAATTATTTTTTGAATAATTTACTATAGAAAAGGCAATCCCTGGCGTAATTAAAATTTGCGACAGTTGAAAATTATTTTTTGAATAATTTACTATAGAAAAGGCAATCCCTGGTATATTTAAAATTTGCGACAGTAAAAAATTATTTTTTGAATAATTTACTATAGAAAAGGCAATCCCTGGCGCAATTAAAATTTGCGACAGTATAAAATTATTTTTTGAATAATTTAATATAGAAAAGGCAATCCCTGGCGTAGTTAAAATTTGCGACAGTATAAAATTATTTTTTGAATAATTTACTATAGAAAAGGCAATCCCTGGCGCAATTAAAACTTGCGACAGTAGAAAATTATTTTTTGAATAATTTACTATAGAAAAGGCAATACCTGGCGTATTTAAAATTTGCGACAGTAAAAAATTATTTTTTGA
This sequence comes from Dioctria linearis, assembly GCA_963930735.1. Classification (NCBI taxonomy): domain Eukaryota; kingdom Metazoa; phylum Arthropoda; class Insecta; order Diptera; family Asilidae; genus Dioctria; species Dioctria linearis. The sequence goes on along the minus strand of CAWVNZ010000183.1, from coordinate 23,363 downwards.
ATAATTTACTATAGAAAAGGCAATCCCTGGCGCAATTAAAATTTGCGACAGTAGAAAATTATTTTTTGAATAATTTACTATAGAAAAGGCAATCCCTGGCGTAATTAAAATTTGCGACAGTTGAAAATTTTTTTTTGAATAATTTACTATAGAAAAGGCAATCCCTGGCGCAATTAAAATTTGCGACAGTAGAAAATTATTTTTTGAATAATTTACTATAGAAAAGGCAATCCCTGGCGGATTTGAAATTTGCGACTGTAAAAAATTATTTTTTGAATAATTTACTATAGAAAAGGCAATCCCTGGCGCAATTAAAATTTGCGACAGTTGAAAATTATTTTTGGAATAATTTACTATAGAAAAGGCAATCCCTGGAGCACTTAAAATTTGCGACAGTAAAAAATTATTTTTTGAATAATTTACTATAGAAAAGGCAATCCCTGGCGTAATTAAAATTTGCGACAGTTGAAAATTATTTTTTGAATAATTTGCTATAGAAAAGGCAATCCCTGGCGTAATTAAAATTTGCGACAGTAGAAAATTATTTTTTGAATAATTTACTATAGAAAAGGCAATCCCTGGCGTAATTAAAATTTGCGACAGTTGAAAATTATTTTTTGAATAATTTACTATAGAAAAGGCAATCCCTGGCGTAATTAAAATTTGCGACAGTAGAAAATTATTTTTTGAATAATTTACTATAGAAAAGGCAATCCCTGGCGTAATTAAAATTTGCGACAGTTGAAAATTATTTTTTGAATAATTTACTATAGAAAAGGCAATCCCTGGGATATTTAAAATTTGCGACAGTAAAAAATTATTTTTTGAATAATTTACTATAGAAAAGGCAATCCCTGGCGCAGTTAAAATTTGCGACAGTATAAAATTATTTTTTGAATAATTTACTATAGAAAAGGCAATCCCTGGCGTAATTAAAATTTGCGACAGTAGAAAATTATTTTTTGAATAATTTACTATAGAAAAGGCAATCACTGGCGTAATTAAAATTTGCGACAGTATAAAATTATTTTTTGAATAATTTACTATAGAAAAGGCAATCCCTGGCGTAATTAAAATTTGCGACAGTATAAAATTATTTTTTGAATAATTTACTATAGAAAAGGCAATCCCTGGTGTAATTAAAATTTGCGACAGTAGAAAATTATTTTTTGAAAAGTTTACTATAGAAAAGGCAATCCCTGGCGTAATTAAAATTTGCGACAGTAGAAAATTATTTTTTGAATAATTTACTATAGAAAAGGCAATCCCTGGCGTATTTAAAATTTGCGACAGTAAAAAATTAAATTGTGAAAAATTTACCTGGCGAAATTGAAATTTGCGAGAGTAAAAAATTATTTTTTGAATAATTTACTATAGAAAAGGCAATCCCTGGCGCACTTAAAATTTGCGACAGTAAAAAATTATTTTTTGAATTATTTACTATAGAAAAGGCAATCCCTGGCGCACTTAAAATTTGCGACAGTAAAAAATTATTTTTTGAATAATTTACTATAGAAAAGGCAATCCCTGGCGTAATTAAAATTTGCGACAGTTGAAAATTACTTTTTGAATAATTTACTATAGAAAAGGCAATCCCTGGCGTAATTAAAATTTGCGACAGTAGAAAATTATTTTTTGAAAAGTTTACTATAGAAAAGGCAATCCCTGGCGTAATTAAAATTTGCGACAGTAGAAAATTATTTTTTGAATAATTTACTATAGAAAAGGCAATCACTGGCGTAATTAAAATTTGCGACAGTATAAAATTATTTTTTGAATAATTTACTATAGAAAAGGCAATCCCTGGCGTAATTAAAATTTGCGACAGTATAAAATTATTTTTTGAATAATTTACTATAGAAAAGGCAATCCCTGGCGTAATTAAAATTTGCGACAGTAGAAAATTATTTTTTGAAAAGTTTACTATAGAAAAGGCAATCCCTGGCGTAATTAAAATTTGCGACAGTAGAAAATTATTTTTTGAATAATTTACTATAGAAAAGGCAATCCCTGGCGTAATTAAAATTTGCGACAGTAGAAAATTATTTTTTGAAAAGTTTACTATAGAAAAGGCAATCCCTGGCGTAATTAAAATTTGCGACAGTTGAAAATTATTTTTTGAATAATTTACTATAGAAAAGGCAATCCCTGGGATATTTAAAATTTGCGACAGTAAAAAATTATTTTTTGAATAATTTACTATAGAAAAGGCAATCCCTGGCGCAGTTAAAATTTGCGACAGTATAAAATTATTTTTTGAATAATTTACTATAGAAAAGGCAATCCCTGGCGTAATTAAAATTTGCGACAGTAGAAAATTATTTTTTGAATAATTTACTATAGAAAAGGCAATCACTGGCGTAACTAAAATTTGCGACAGTATAAAATTATTTTTTGAATAATTTACTATAGAAAAGGCAATCCCTGACGTCATTAAAATTTGCGACAGTAGAAAATTATTTTTTGAATAATTTACTATAGAAAAGGCAATCCCTGGCGTATTTAAAATTTGCGACAGTATAAAATTATTTTTTGAATAATTTACTATAGAAAAGGCAGTCCCTGGCGTAATTAAAATTTGCGACAGTTGAAAATTATTTTTTGAATAATTTACTATAGAAAAGGCAATCCCTGGCGTAATTAAAATTTGCGACAGTATAAAATTATTTTTTGAATAATTTACTATAGAAAAGGCAATCCCTGGCGGATTTGAAATTTGCGACAGTAAAAAATTATTTTTTGAACAATTTACTATAGAAAAGGCAATCCGTGGCGTAGTTAAAATTTGCGACAGTTGAAAATTATTTTTTTAATAATTTACTATAGAAAAGGCAATCCCTGGCGGATTTGAAATTTGCGACAGTTGAAAATTATTTTTTGAATAATTTACTATAGAAAAGGCAATCCCTGGCGCAATTAAAATTTGCGACAGTAGAAAATTATTTTTTGAATAATTTACTATAGAAAAGGCAATCCCTGGCGTAATTAAAATTTGCGACAGTAGAAAATTATTTTTTGAATAATTTACTATAGAAAAGGCAATCCCTGGCGTAATTAAAATTTGCGACAGTAGAAAATTATTTTTTGAATAATTTACTATAGAAAAGGCAATCCCTGGCGTAATTAAAATTTGCGACAGTAGAAAATTATTTTTTGAATAATTGACTATAGAAAAGGCAGTCCCTGGCGTAATTAAAATTTGCGACAGTAAAAAATTATTTTTGAAAAATTTACTATAGAAAAGGCGATCCCTGGCGCAATTAAAATTTGCGACAGTTGAAAATTATTTTTTGAATAATTTACTATAGAAAAGGCAATCCCTGGCGTAATTAAAATTTGCGACAGTAGACAATTATTTTTTGAATAATTTACTATAGAAAAGGCAATCCCTGGCGTAATTAAAATTTGCGACAGTATAAAATTATTTTTTGAATAATTTACTATAGAAAAGGCAATCCCTGGCGTATTTAAAATTTGCGACAGTTGAAAATTATTTTTTGAATAATTTACTATAGAAAAGGCAATCCCTGGCGTAATTAAAATTTGCGACAGTAGAAAATTATTTTTTGAATAATTTACTATAGAAAAGGCAATCCCTGGCGTATTTAAAATTTGCGACAGTTGAAAATTATTTTTTGAATAATTTACTATAGAAAAGGCAATCCCTGGCCTAATTGAAATTTGCGACAGTAGAAAATTATTTTTTGAATAATTTACTATAAAAAGGGCAATCCCTGGCGCAATTAAAATTTGCGACAGCAGAAAATTATTTTTTGAATAATTTACTATAGAAAAGGCAATCCCTGGCGTAATTAAAATTTGCGACAGTAGAAAATTATTTTTTGAATAATTTACTATAGAAAAGGCAATCCCTGGCGGATTTGAAATTTGCGACAGTAAAAAATTATTTTTTGAATAATTTACTATAGAAAAGGCAATCCCTGGCGTAGTTAAAATTTGCGACAGTTGAAAATTATTTTTTGAATAATTTACTATAGAAAAGGCAATCCCTGGCGTAATTAAAATTTGCGACAGTAGACAATTATTTTTTGAATAATTTACTATAGAAAAGGCAATCCCTGGCGTAATTAAAATTTGCGACAGTATAAAATTATTTTTTGAATAATTTACTATAGAAAAGGCAATCCCTGGCGTATTTAAAATTTGCGACAGTTGAAAATTATTTTTTGAATAATTTACTATAGAAAAGGCAATCCCTGGCGTAATTAAAATTTGCGACAGTAGAAAATTATTTTTTGAATAATTTACTATAGAAAAGGCAATCCCTGGCGTATTTAAAATTTGCGACAGTTGAAAATTATTTTTTGAATAATTTACTATAGAAAAGGCAATCCCTGGCCTAATTGAAATTTGCGACAGTAGAAAATTATTTTTTGAATAATTTACTATAAAAAGGGCAATCCCTGGCGCAATTAAAATTTGCGACAGTATAAAATTATTTTTTGAATAATTTACTATAGAAAAGGCAATCCCTGGCGTATTTAAAATTTGCGACAGTTGAAAATTATTTTTTGAATAATTTACTACAGAAAAGGCAATCCCTGGCGTAATTAAAATTTGCGACAGTAAAAAATTATTTTTTGAATAATTTACTATAGAAAAGGCAATCCCTGGCGTAATTAAAATTTGCGACAGTAAAAAATTATTTTTTGAAAAATTTACTATAGAAAAGGCAATCCCTGGCGCAATTAAAATTTGCGACAGCAGAAAATTATTTTTTGAATAATTTACTATAGAAAAGGCAATCCCTGGCGTAATTAAAATTTGCGACAGTAGAAAATTATTTTTTGAATAATTTACTATAGAAAAGGCAATCCCTGTCGTAATTAAAATTTGCGACAGTAGAAAATTATTTTTCGAATAATTTACTATAGAAAAGGCAATCCCTGGCGTAATTAAAATTTGCGACAGTATAAAATTATTTTTTGAATAATTTACTATAGAAAAGGCAATCCCTGGCGGATTTGAAATTTGCGACAGTAAAAAATTATTTTTTGAATAATTTACTATAGAAAAGGCAATCCCTGGCGTAGTTAAAATTTGCGACAGTTGAAAATTATTTTTTGAATAATTTACTATAGAAAAGGCAATCCTTGGCGTATTTAAAATTTGCGACAGTATAAAATTATTTTTTGAATAATTTACTATAGAAAAGGCAATCCTTGGCGTAATTAAAATTTGCGACAGTTGAAAATTATTTTTTGAATAATTTACTATAGAAAAGGCAATCCCTGGCGCAATTAAAATTTGCGACAGTTGAAAATTATTTTTTGAATAATTTACTATAGAAAAGGCAATCCCTGGCGCACTTAAAATTTTCGACAGTAAAAAATTATTTTTTGAATAATTTACTATAGAAAAGGCAATCCCTGGCGCAGTTAAAATTTGCGACAGTTGAAAATTATTTTTTGAATAATTTACTATAGAAAAGGCAATCCCTGGCGTAATTAAAATTTGCGATAGTAAAAAATTATTTTTTTGCAAAATTTACTATAGAAAAGGCAATCCCTGGCGTATTTAAAATTTGCGACAGTATAAAATTATTTTTTGAATAATTTGCTATAGAAAAGGCAATCCCTGGGATATTTAAAATTTGCGACAGTAAAAAATTATTTTTTGAAAAATTTACTATAGAAAAGGCAATCCCTGGCGTAGTTAAAATTTGCGACAGTAGAAAATTATTTTTTGAATAATTTACTATAGGAAAGGCAATCCCTGGCGTAATTAAAATTTGCGACAGTAGAAAATTATTTTTTGAATAATTTACTATAGAAAAGGCAATCCCTGGCGTATTTAAAATTTCCGACAGTTGAAAATTATTTTTTGAATAATTTACTATAGAAAAGGCAATCCCTGGCGTATTTAAAATTTGCGACAGTAAGAAATTATTTTTTGAATAATTTACTATAGAAAAGGCAATCCCTGGCGTAATTAAAATTTGCGGCAGTATAAAATTATTTTTTGAATAATTTACTATAGAAAAGGCAATACCTGGGATATTTAAAATTTGCGACAGTAAAAAATTATTTTTTGAATAATTTACTATAGAAAAGGCAATCCCTGGCGTAATTAAAATTTGCGACAGTAAAAAATTATTTTTTGAATAATTTACTATAGAAAAGGCAATCCCTGGCGGATTTGAAATTTGCGACAGTAAAAAATTATTTTTTGAATAATTTACTATAGAAAAGGCAATCCCTGGCGCAATTAAAATTTGCGGCAGTTGAAAATTATTTTTTGAATAATTTACTATAGAAAAGGCAATCCCTGGCGTAATTAAAATTTGCGACAGTATAAAATTATTTTTTGAATAATTTACTATAGAAAAGGAAATCCCTGGCGTAATTAAAATTTGCGACAGTAAAAAATTATTTTTTGAATAATTTACTATAGAAAAGGCAATCCCTGGCGGATTTGAAATTTGCGACAGTAAAAAATTATTTTTTGAATAATTTACTATAGAAAAGGCAATCCCTGGCGTAATTAAAATTTGCGACAGTTGAAAATTATTTTTTGAATAATTTACTATAGAAAAGGCAATCCCTGGGATATTTAGAATTTGCGACAGTAAAAAATTATTTTTTTGCAAAATTTACTATAGAAAAGGCAATCCCTGGCGTATTTAAAATTTGCGACAGTAAAAAATTATTTTTTGAATAATTTACTATAGAAAAGGCAATCCCTGGCGCACTTAAAATTTGCGACAGTAAAAAATTAATTTGTGAGAAATTTACTATAGAAAAGGCAATCCCTGGCGCAATTAAAATTTGCGACAGTTGAAAATTATTTTTTGAATAATTTACTATAGAAAAGGCAATCCCTGGCGTAATTAAAATTTGCGACAGGATAAAATTATTTTTTGAATAATTTACTATAGAAAAGGCAATCCCTGGCGTAATTAAAATTTGCGACAGTTGAAAATTATTTTTTGAATAATTTACTATAGAAAAGGCAATCCCTGGCGCACTTAAAATTTGCGACAGTAAAAAATTATTTTTTGAATAATTTACTATAGAAAAGGCAACCCTTTCGCAATTAAAATTTGCGACAGTAAAAAATTAATTTGTGAGAAATTTACTATAGAAAAGGCAATCCCTGGCGTAATTAAAATTTGCGACAGTTGAAAATTATTTTTTGAATAATTTACTATAGAAAAGGCAATCCCTGGCGGATTTAAAATTTGCGACAGTAAAAAATTAATTTGTGAGAAATTTACTATAGAAAAGGCAATCCCTGGTATATTTAAAATTTGGGACAGTAAAAAATTATTTTTTTGCAAAATTTACTAAAGAAAAGGCAATCCCTGGCGTATTTAAAATTTGCGACAGTAAAAAATTATTTTTTGAATAATTTACTATAGAAAAGGCAATCCCTGGCGTAATTAAAATTTGCGACAGTTGAAAATTATTTTTTGAATAATTTACTATAGAAAAGGCAATCCCTGGCGCACTTAAAATTTGCGACAGTAAAAAATTATTTTTTTGAATAATTTACTATAGAAAAGGAAATCCCTGGCGCAATTAAAATTTGCGACAGTAAAAAATTAATTTGTGAGAAATTTACTATAGAAAAGGCAATCCCTGGCGCAATTAAAATTTGCGACAATTGAAAATTATTTTTTGAATAATTTACTATAGAAAAGGCAATCCCTGGCGTAATTAAAATTTGCGACAGTATAAAATTATTTTTGAATAATTTACTATAGAAAAGGCAATCCCTGGCGTAATTAAAATTTGCGACAGTTGAAAATTATTTTTTGAATAATTTACTATAGAAAAGGCAATCCCTGGCGGATTTAAAATTTGCGACAGTAAAAAATTAATTTGTGAGAAATTTACTATAGAAAAGGCAATCCCTGGGATATTTAAATTTGCGACAGTAAAAAAATATTTTTTTGCAAAATTTACTATAGAAAAGGCAATCCCTGGCGTATTTAAAATTTGCGACAGTAAAAAATTATTTTTTGAATAATTTACTATAGAAAAGGCAATCCCTGGCGTAATTAAAATTTGCGACAGTAGAAAATAATTTTTTGAATAATTTACTATAGAAAAGGCAATCCCTGGCGTAATTAAAATTTGCGACAGTTGAAAATTATTTTTTGAATAATTTACTATAGAAAAGGCAATCCCTGGCTGATTTGAAATTTGCGACAGTAAAAAATTATTTTTTGAATAATTTACTATAGAAAAGGCAATCCCTGGCGGATTTGAAATTTGCGACAGTAAAAAATTATTTTTTGAATAATTTACTATAGAAAAGGCAATCCCTGGCGTAATTAAAATTTGCGATAGTTGAAAATTATTTTTTGAATAATTTACTATAGAAAAGGCAATCCCTGGCGTAATTAAAATTTGCGACAGTAGAAAATTATTTTTTGAATAATTTACTATAGAAAAGGCAATCCCTGGCGTAATTAAAATTTGCGACAGTAGAAAATTATTTTTTGAATAATTTACTATAACAAAGGCAATTCCTGGCGTAATTAAAATTTGCGACAGTTGAAAATTATTTTTTGAATAATTTACTATAGAAAAGGCAATCCCTGGCGTAATTAAAATTTGCGGCAGTAGAAAATTATTTTTTGAATAATTTACTATAGAAAAGGCAATCCATGGCGTAATTAAAATTTGCGACAGTAGAAAATTATTTTTTGAATAATTTACTATAGAAAAGGCAATCCCTGGCGCACTTAAAATTTGCGACAGTAAAAAATTATTTTTTGAATAATTTACTATAGAAAAGGCAATCCCTGGCGCAATTAAAATTTGCGACAGTTGAAAATTATTTTTTGAATTATTTACTATAGAAAAGGCAATCCCTGGCGTAATTAAAATTTGCGACAGTATAAAATTATTTTTTGAATAATTTACTATAGAAAAGGCAATCCCTGGCGTAATTAAAATTTGCGACAGTTGAAAATTATTTTTTGAATAATTTACTATAGAAAAGGCAATCCCTGGGATATTTAAAATTTGCGACAGTAAAAAATTATTTTTTGAATAATTTACTATAGAAAAGGCAATCCCTGGCGCAATTAAAATTTGCGACAGTATAAAATTATTTTTTGAATAATTTATTATAGAAAAGGCAATCCCTGGCGTAATTAAAATTTGCGACAGTATAAAATTATTTTTTGAAAATTTACTATAGAAAAGGCAATCCCTGGCGCAATTAAAACTTGCGACAGTAGAAAATTATTTTTTGAATAATTTACCATAGAAAAGGCAATCCCTGGCGTATTTAAAATTTGCGACAGTAAAAAATTATTTTTTGAATAATTTACTATAGAAAAGGCAATCCCTGGCGCAATTAAAATTTGCGACAGTAGAAAATTATTTTTTGAATAATTTACTATAGAAAAGGCAATCCGTGGCGTAATTAAAATTTGCGACAGTAGAAAATTATTTTTTGAATAATTTACTATAGAAAAGGCAATCCCTGGCGGATTTGTTTGAAATTTGCGACAGTAAAAAATTATTTTTTGAATAATTTACTATAGAAAAGGCAATCCCTGGCGCAATTAAAATTTGCGACAGTTGAAAATTATTTTTGGAATAATTTACTATAGAAAAGGCAATCCCTGAGCACTTAAAATTTGCGACAGTAAAAAATTATTTTTTGAATAATTTACTATAGAAAAGGCAATCCCTGGCGTAATTAAAATTTGCGACAGTTGAAAATTATTTTTTGAATAATTTACTATAGAAAAGGCAATCCCTGGCGTAATTAAAATTTGCGACAGTAGAAAATTATTTTTTGAATAATTTACTATAGAAAAGGCAATCCCTGGCGTAATTAAAATTTGCGACAGTTGAAAATTATTTTTTGAATAATTTACTATAGAAAAGGCAATCCCTGGCGTAATTAAAATTTGCGACAGTAGAAAAATATTTTTTGAATAATTTACTATAGAAAAGGCAATCCTGGCGTAATTAAAATTTGCGACAGTAGAAAATTATTTTTTGAATAATTTACTATAGAAAAGGCAATCCCTGCGTATTTAAAATTTGCGACAGTATAAAATTATTTTTTGAATAATTTACTATAGAAAAGGCAATCCTGGCGTTAATTAAAATTTGCGACAGTTGAAAATTATTTTTGAATAATTTACTATAGAAAAGGCAATCCCTGGCGGATTTGAAATTTGCGACAGTTGAAAATTATTTTTTGAATAATTTACTATAGAAAAAGGCAATCCCTGGCGCAATTAAAATTTGCGACAGTAGAAAATTATTTTTTGAATAATTTACTATAGAAAAGGCAATCCCTGGCGTAATTAAAATTTGCGAGAGTAGAAAATAATTTTTTGAATAATTTACTATAGAAAAGGCAATCCCTGGCGTAATTAAAATTGCGACAGTAGAAAATTATTTTTTGAATAATTTACTATAGAAAAGTCAATCCCTGGCGTAATTAAAATTTGCGACAGTAGAAAATTATTTTTTGAATAATTTACTATAGAAAAGGCAATCCCTGGCGTAATTAAAATTTGCGACAGTAAAAAATTATTTTTTGAAAAATTTACTATAGAAAAGGCAATCCCTGGCGCAATTAAAATTTGCGACAGTTGAAAATTATTTTTGAATAATTTACTATAGAAAAGGCAATCCCTGGCGTAATTAAAATTTGCGACAGTAGACAATTATTTTTTGAATAATTTACTATAGAAAAGGCAATCCCTGGCGTAATTAAAATTTGCGACAGTAGAAAATTATTTTTTGAATAATTTACTATAGAAAAGGCAATCCCTGGCGTATTTAAAATTTGCGACAGTTGAAAATTATTTTTTGAATAATTTACTATAGAAAAGGCAATCCCTGGCGTAATTAAAATTTGCGACAGTAGAAAATTATTTTTTGAATAATTTACTATAGAAAAGGCAATCCCTGGCGTATTTAAAATTTGCGACAGTTGAAAATTATTTTTTGAATAATTTACTATAGAAAAGGCAATCCCTGGCCTAATTGAAATTTGCAACAGTAGAAAATTATTTTTTGAATAATTTGCTATAAAAAGGGCAATCCCTGGCGCAATTAAAATTTGCGACAGTTGAAAATTATTTTTTGAATAATTTACTATAGAAAAGGCAATCCCTGGCCTAATTGAAATTTGCAACAGTAGAAAATTATTTTTTGAATAATTTGCTATAAAAAGGGCAATCCCTGGCGCAATTAAAATTTGCGACAGTTGAAAATTATTTTTTGAATAATTTACTATAGAAAAGGCAATCCCTGGCGTAATTAAAATTTGCGACAGTAGAAAATTATTTTTTGAATAATTTACTATAGGAAAGGCAATCCCTGGCGTAATTAAAATTTGCGACAGTATAAAATTATTTTTTGAATAATTTACTATAGAAAAGGCAATCCCTGGCGGATTTGAAATTTGCGACAGTAAAAAATTATTTTTTGAATAATTTACTATAGAAAAGGCAATCCCTGGCGTAATTAAAATTTGCGACAGTAGAAAATTATTTTTTGAATAATTTACTATAGAAAAGGCAATCCCTGGCGAAATTAAAATTTGCGACAGTAAAAAATTTATTTTTTGAAAAATTTACTATAGAAAAGGCAATCCCTGGCGCAATTAAAATTTGCGACAGTTGAAAATTATTTTTTGAATAATTTACTATAGAAAAGGCAATCCTGGCGTAATTAAAATTTGCGACAGTAGACAATTATTTTTTGAATAATTTACTATAGAAAAGGCAATCCCTGGCGTAATTAAAATTTGCGACAGTAGAAAATTATTTTTTGAATAATTTACTATAGAAAAGGCAATCCCTGGCGTAATTAAAATTTGCGACAGTAGAAAATTATTTTTGAATAATTTACTATACAAAAGGCAATCCCTGGCGTATTTAAAATTTGCGACAGTTGAAAATTATTTTTTTAATAATTTACTATAGAAAAGGCAATCCCTGGCGGATTTGAAATTTGCGACAGTTGAAAATTATTTTTTGAATAATTTACTATAGAAAAGGCAATCCCTGGCGCAATTAAAATTTGCGACAGTAGAAAATTATTTTTTGAATAATTTACTATAGAAAAGGCAATCCCTGGCGTAATTAAAATTTGCGACAGTAGAAAATTATTTTTTGAATAATTTACTATAGAAAAGGCAATCCCTGGCGTAATTAAAATTTGCGACAGTAGAAAATTATTTTTTGAATAATTTACTATAGAAAAGGCAATCCCTGGCGTAATTAAAATTTGCGACAGTAGAAAATTATTTTTTGAATAATTTACTATAGAAAAGGCAATCCTGGCGTATTTAAAATTTGCGACAGTTGAAAATTATTTTTTGAATAATTTACTATAGAAAAGGCAATCCCTGGCGTAATTAAAATTTGCGACAGTAGAAAATTATTTTTTGAATAATTTACTATAGAAAAGGCAATCCCTGGCGTATTTAAAATTTGCGACAGTTGAAAATTATTTTTTGAATAATTTACTATAGAAAAGGCAATCCCTGGCCTAATTGAAATTTGCAACAGTAGAAAATTATTTTTTGAATAATTTACTATAAAAAGGGCAATCCCTGGCGCAATTAAAATTTGCGACAGTTGAAAATTATTTTTTGAATAATTTACTATAGAAAAGGCAATCCCTGGCGTAATTAAAATTTGCGACAGTAAAAAATTATTTTTTGAAAAATTTACTATAGAAAAGGCAATCCCTGGCGCAATTAAAATTTGCGACAGTTGAAAATTATTTTTTGAATAATTTACTATAGAAAAGGCAATCCCTGGCGTAATTAAAATTTGCGACAGTAGACAATTATTTTTTGAATAATTTACTATAGAAAAGGCAATCCCTGGCGTAATTAAAATTTGCGACAGTAGAAAATTATTTTTTGAATAATTTACTATAGAAAAGGCAATCCCTGGCGTATTTAAAATTTGCGACAGTTGAAAATTATTTTTTGAATAATTTACTATAGAAAAGGCAATCCCTGGCGTAATTAAAATTTGCGACAGTAGAAAATTATTTTTTGAATAATTTACTATAGAAAAGGCAATCCCTGGCGTATTTAAAATTTGCGACAGTTGAAAATTATTTTTTGAATAATTTACTATAGAAAAGGCAATCCCTGGCCTAATTGAAATTTGCAACAGTAGAAAATTATTTTTTGAATAATTTGCTATAAAAAGGGCAATCCCTGGCGCAATTAAAATTTGCGACAGTTGAAAATTATTTTTTGAATAATTTACTATAGAAAAGGCAATCCCTGGCCTAATTGAAATTTGCAACAGTAGAAAATTATTTTTTGAATAATTTGCTATAAAAAGGGCAATCCCTGGCGCAATTAAAATTTGCGACAGTTGAAAATTATTTTTTGCATAATTTACTATAGAAAAGGCAATCCCTGGCGTAATTAAAATTTGCGACAGTAGAAAATTATTTTTTGAATAATTTACTATAGGAAAGGCAATCCCTGGTGTAATTAAAATTTGCGACAGTATAAAATTATTTTTTGAATAATTTACTATAGAAAAGGCAATCCCTGGCGGATTTGAAATTTGCGACAGTAAAAAAATTATTTTTTGAATAATTTACTATAGAAAAGGCAATCCCTGGCGTAATTAAAATTTGCGACAGTAGAAAATTATTTTTTGAATAATTTACTATAGAAAAGGCAATCCCTGGCGAAATTAAAATTTGCGACAGTAAAAAATTTATTTTTTGAAAAATTTACTATAGAAAAGGCAATCCCTGGTGCAATTAAAATTTGCGACAGTTGAAAATTATTTTTTGAATAATTTACTATAGAAAAGGCAATCCCTGGCGTAATTAAAATTTGCGACAGTAGACAATTATTTTTTGAATAATTTACTATAGAAAAGGCAATCCCTGGCGTAATTAAAATTTGCGACAGTAGAAAATTATTTTTTGAATAATTTACTATAGAAAAGGCAATCCCTGGCGTAATTAAAATTTGCGACAGTAGAAATTATTTTTTGAATAATTTACTATAGAAAAGGCAATCCCTGGCGTATTTAAAATTTGCGACAGTTGAAAATTATTTTTTTAATAATTTACTATAGAAAAGGCAATCCCCTGGCGGATTTGAAATTTGCGACAGTTGAAAATATTTTTTGAATAATTTACTAGAGAAAAGGCAATCCCTGCGCAATTAAAATTTGCGACAGTAGAAAATTATTTTTTGAATAATTTACTATAGAAAAGGCAATCCCTGGCGTAATTAAAATTTGCGACAGTAGAAAATTATTTTTTGAATAATTTACTATAGAAAAGGCAATCCCTGGCGTAATTAAAATTTGCGACAGTAGAAAATTATTTTTTGAATAATTTACTATAGAAAAGGCAATCCCTGGCGTAATTAAAATTTGCGACAGTAGAAAATTATTTTTTGAATAATTTACTATAGAAAAGGCAATCCCTGGCGTAATTAAAATTTGCGACAGTAAAAAATTATTTTTTGAAAAATTTACTATAGAAAAGGCAATCCCTGGCGCAATTAAAATTTGCGACAGTTGAAAATTATTTTTTGAATAATTTACTATAGAAAAGGCAATCCCTGGCGTAATTAAAATTTGCGACAGTAGACAATTATTTTTTGAATAATTTACTATAGAAAAGGCAATCCCTGGCGTAATTAAAATTTGCGACAGTAGAAAATTATTTTTTGAATAATTTACTATAGAAAAGGCAATCCCTGGCGTATTTAAAATTTGCGACAGTTGAAAATTATTTTTTGAATAATTTACTATAGAAAAGGCAATCCCTGGCGTAATTAAAATTTGCGACAGTAGAAAATTATTTTTTGAATAATTTACTATAGAAAAGGCAATCCCTGGCGTATTTAAAATTTGCGACAGTTGAAAATTATTTTTTGAATAATTTACTATAGAAAAGGCAATCCCTGGCCTAATTGAAATTTGCAACAGTAGAAAATTATTTTTGAATAATTTACTATAAAAAGGGCAATCCTGGCGCAATTAAAATTTGCGAAGTTGAAAATTATTTTTTGAATAATTTACTACAGAAAAGGCAATCCCTGGCGTAATTAAAATTGCGACAGTAAAAAATTATTTTTTGAATAATTTACTATAGAAAATGCAATCCCTGGCGTAATTAAAATTTGCGACAGTAAAAAATTATTTTTTGAAAAATTTACTATAGAAAAGGCAATCCCTGGCGCAATTAAAATTTGCGACAGCAGAAAATTATTTTTTGAATAATTTACTATAGAAAAGGCAATCCCTGGCGTAATTAAAATTTGCGACAGTAGAAAATTATTTTTTGAATAATTTACTATAGAAAAGGCAATCCCTGGCGTAATTAAAATTTGCGACAGTAGAAAATTATTTTTTGAATAATTTACTATAGAAAAGGCAATCCCTGGCGTAATTAAAATTTGCGACAGTATAAAATTATTTTTTGAATAATTTACTATAGAAAAGGCAATCCCTGGCGGATTTGAAATTTGCGACAGTAAAAAATTATTTTTTGAATAATTTACTATAGAAAAGGCAATCCCTGGCGTAGTTAAAATTTGCGACAGTTGAAAATTATTTTTTGAATAATTTACTATAGAAAAGGCAATCCTTGGCGTATTTAAAATTTGCGACAGTATAAAATTATTTTTTGAATAATTTACTATAGAAAAGGCAATCCTTGGCGTAATTAAAATTTGCGACAGTTGAAAATTATTTTTTGAATAATTTACTATAGAAAAGGCAATCCTGGCGCAATTAAAATTTGCGACAGTTGAAAATTATTTTTTGAATAATTTACTATAGAAAAGGCAATCCCTGGCGCACTTAAAATTTGCGACAGTAAAAAATTATTTTTTGAATAATTTACTATAGAAAAGGCAATCCCTGGCGCAGTTAAAATTTGCTACAGTTGAAAATTATTTTTTGAATAATTTACTATAGAAAAGGCAATCCCTGGCGTAATTAAAATTTGCGATAGTAAAAAATTATTTTTTTGCAAAATTTACTATAGAAAAGGCAATCCCTGGCGTATTTAAAATTTGCGACAGTAGAAAATTATTTTTTGAATAATTTACTATAAAAAAGGCAATCCCTGGGATATTTAAAATTTGCGACAGTAAAAAAATTATTTTTGAAAAATTTACTATAGAAAAGGCAATCCCTGGCGTAGTTAAAATTTGCGACAGTAGAAAATTATTTTTTGAATAATTTACTATAGGAAAGGCAATCGCTGGCGTAATTAAAATTTGCGACAGTAGAAAATTATTTTTTGAATAATTTACTATAGAAAAGGCAATCCCTGGCGTATTTAAAATTTCCGACAGTTGAAAATTATTTTTTGAATAATTTACTATAGAAAAGGCAATCCCTGCGTATTTAAAATTTGCGACAGTAAGAAATTATTTTTTGAATAATTTACTATAGAAAAGGCAATCCTGGCGTAATTAAAATTTGCGGCAGTATAAAATTATTTTTTGAATAATTTACTATAGAAAAGGCAATACCTGGGATATTTAAAATTTGCGACAGTAAAAAATTATTTTTTGAATAATTTACTATAGAAAAGGCAATCCCTGGCGTAATTAAAATTTGCGACAGTAAAAAATTATTTTTTGAATAATTTACTATAGAATAGGCAATCCCTGGCGATTTGAAATTTGCGACAGTAAAAATTATTTTTTGAATAATTTACTATAGAAAAGGCAATCCCTGGCGCAATTAAAATTTGCGACAGTTGAAAATTATTTTTTGAATAATTTACTATAGAAAAGGCAATCCCTGGCGTAATTAAAATTTGCGACAGTATAAAATTATTTTTTGAATAATTTACTATAGAAAAGGAAATCCCTGGCGTAATTAAAATTTGCGACAGTAGAAAATTATTTTTTGAATAATTTACTATAGAAAAGGCAATCCCTGGCGTAATTAAAATTTGCGACAGTAAAAAATTATTTTTTGAATAATTTACTATAGAAAAGGCAATCCCTGGCGCAATTAAAATTTGCGACAGTTGAAAATTATTTTTTGAATAATTTACTATAGAAAAAGCAATCCCTGGCGTAATTAAAATTCGCGACAGTTGAAAATTATTTTTTGAATAATTTACTATAGAAAAGGCAATCCCTGGGATATTTAGAATTTGCGACAGTAAAAAATTATTTTTTTGCAAAATTTACTATAGAAAAGGCAATCCCTGGCGTATTTAAAATTTGCGACAGTAAAAAATTATTTTTTGAATAATTTACTATAGAAAAGGCAATCCCTGGCGCACTTAAAATTTGCGACCGTAAAAAATTAATTTGTGAGAAATTTACTATAGAAAAGGCAATTCCTGGCGCAATTAAAATTTGGGACAGTAAAAAATTATTTTTTTGCAAAATTTACTAAAGAAAAGGCAATCCCTGGCGTATTTAAAATTTGCGACAGTAAAAAATTATTTTTTGAATAATTTACTATAGAAAAGGCAATCCCTGGCGTAATTAAAATTTGCGACAGTTGAAAATTATTTTTTGAATAATTTACTATAGAAAAGGCAATCCCTGGCGCACTTAAAATTTGCGACAGTAAAAAATTATTTTTTTGAATAATTTACTATAGAAAAGGAAATCCCTGGCGCAATTAGAATTTGCGACAGTAAAAAATTAATTTGTGAGAAATTTACTATAGAAAAGGCAATCCCTGGCGCAATTAAATTTGCGACAATTGAAAATTATTTTTTGAATAATTTACTATAGAAAAGGCAATCCCTGCGTAATTAAAATTTGCGACAGTATAAAATTATTTTTGAATAATTTACTTTAGAAAAGGCAATCCCTGGCGTAATTAAAATTTGCGACAGTTGAAAATTATTTTTTGAATAATTTACTATAGAAAAGGCAATCCCTGGCGGATTTAAAATTTGCGACAGTAAAAAATTAATTTGTGAGAAATTTACTATAGAAAAGGCAATCCCTGGATATTTAAAATTTGCGACAGTAAAAAAATATTTTTTTGCAAAATTTACTATAGAAAAGGCAATCCCTGGCGTATTTAAAATTTGCGACAGTAAAAAATTATTTTTTGAATAATTTACTATAGAAAAGCCAATCCCTGGCGTAATTAAAATTTGCGACAGTAGAAAATAATTTTTTGAATAATTTACTATAGAAAAGGCAATCCCTGGCGTAATTAAAATTTGCGACAGTTGAAAATTATTTTTTGAATAATTTACTATAGAAAAGGCAATCCCTGGCTGATTTGAAATTTGCGACAGTAAAAAATTATTTTTTGAATAATTTACTATAGAAAAGGCAATCCCTGGCGGATTTGAAATTTGCGACAGTAAAAAATTATTTTTTGAATAATTTACTATAGAAAAGGCAATCCCTGGCGTAATTAAAATTTGCGATAGTTGAAAATTATTTTTGAATAATTTAGTATAGAAAAGGCAATCCCTGGCGTAATTAAAATTTGCGACAGTAGAAAATTATTTTTTGAATAATTTACTATAGAAAAGGCAATCCCTGACGTAATTAAAATTTGCGACAGTAGAAAATAATTTTTTGAATAATTTACTATAAAAAAGGCAATTCCTGGCGTAATTAAAATTTGCGACAGTTGAAAATTATTTTTTGAATAATTTACTATAGAAAAGGCAATCCCTGGCGTAATTAAAATTTGCGGCAGTAGAAAATTATTTTTTGAATAATTTACTATAGAAAAGGCAATCCATGGCGTAATTAAAATTTGCGACAGTAGAAAATTATTTTTTGAATAATTTACTATAGAAAAGGCAATCCCTGGCGCACTTAAAATTTGCGACAGTAAAAAATTATTTTTTGAATAATTTACTATAGAAAAGGCAATCCCTGGCGCAATTAAAATTTGCCACAGTTGAAAATTATTTTTTGAATTATTTACTATAGAAAAGGCAATCCCTGGCGTAATTAAAATTTGCGACAGTATAAAATTATTTTTTGAATAATTTACTATAGAAAAGGCAATCCCTGGCGTAATTAAAATTTGCGACAGTTGAAAATTATTTTTTGAATAATTTACTATAGAAAAGGCAATCCTGGGATATTTAAAATTTGCGACAGTAAAAAATTATTTTTTGAATAATTTACTATAGAAAAGGCAATCCCTGGCGCAATTAAAATTTGCGACAGTATAAAATTATTTTTTGAATAATTTATTATAGAAAAGGCAATCCCTGGCGTAATTAAAATTTGCGACAGTATAAAATTATTTTTTGAATAATTTACTATAGAAAAGGCAATCCCTGGCGCAATTAAAACTTGCGACAGTAGAAAATTATTTTTTGAATAATTTACTATAGAAAAGGCAATCCCTGGCGTATTTAAAATTTGCGACAGTAAAAAATTATTTTTTGAATAATTTACTATAGAAAAGGCAATCCCTGGCGCAATTAAAATTTGCGACAGTAGAAAATTATTTTTTGAATAATTTACTATAGAAAAGGCAATCCCTGGCGTAATTAAAATTTGCGACAGTTGAAAATTATTTTTTGAATAATTTACTATAGAAAAGGCAATCCCTGGCGCAATTAAAATTTGCGACAGTAGAAAATTATTTTTTGAATAATTTACTATAGAAAAGGCAATCCTGGCGGATTTGAAATTTGCGACAGTAAAAAATTATTTTTTGAATAATTTACTATAGAAAAGGCAATCCCTGCGCAGTTAAAATTTGCGACAGTTGAAAATTATTTTTGGAATAATTTACTATAGAAAAGGCAATCCTGGAGCACTTAAAATTTGCGACAGTAAAAAATTATTTTTTGAATAATTTACTATAGAAAAGGCAATCCCTGGCGTAATTAAAATTTGCGACAGTTGAAAATTATTTTTTGAATAATTTACTATAGAAAAGGCAATCCCTGGCGTAATTAAAATTTGCGACAGTAGAAAATTATTTTTTGAATAATTTACTATAGAAAAGGCAATCCCTGGCGTAATTAAAATTTGCGACAGTTGAAAATTATTTTTGAATAATTTACTATAGAAAAGGCAATCCCTGGCGTAATTAAAATTTGCGACAGTAGAAAATTATTTTTTGAATAATTTACTATAGAAAAGGCAATCCCTGGCGTAATTAAAATTTGCGACAGTTGAAAATTATTTTTTGAATAATTTACTATAGAAAAGGCAATCCCTGGGATATTTAAAATTTGCGACAGTAAAAAATTATTTTTTGAATAATTTACTATAGAAAAGGCAATCCCTGGCGCAGTTAAAATTTGCGACAGTATAAAATTATTTTTTGAATAATTTACTATAGAAAAGGCAATCCCTGGCGTAATTAAAATTTGCGACAGTAGAAAATTATTTTTTGAATAATTTACTATAGAAAAGGCAATCACTGGCGTAATTAAAATTTGCGACAGTATAAAATTATTTTTTGAATAATTTAATATAGAAAAGGCAATCCCTGGCGTAATTAAAATTTGCGACAGTATAAAATTATTTTTTGAATAATTTACTATAGAAAAGGCAATCCCTGGCGTAATTAAAATTTGCGACAGTAGAAAATTATTTTTGAAAAGTTTACTATAGAAAAGGCAATCCCTGGCGTAATTAAAATTTGCGACAGTAGAAAATTATTTTTTGAATAATTTACTATAGAAAAGGCAATCCCTGGCGTATTTAAAATTTGCGACAATAAAAAATTAAATTGTGAAAAATTTACCTGGCGAAATTGAAATTTGCGAGAGTAAAAAATTATTTTTTGAATAATTTACTATAGAAAAGGCAATCCCTGGCGCACTTAAAATTTGCGACAGTAAAAAATTATTTTTTGAATTATTTACTATAGAAAAGGCAATCCCTGGCGCACTTAAAATTTGCGACAGTAAAAAATTATTTTTTGAATAATTTACTATAGAAAAGGCAATCCCTGGCGCACTTAAAATTTGCGACAGAAAAAATTATTTTTTGAATAATTTACTATAGAAAAGGCAATCCCTGGCGTAATTAAAATTTGCGACAGTATAAAATTATTTTTTGAATAATTTACTATAGAAAAGGCAATCCCTGGCGCACTTAAAATTTACGACAGTAAAAAATTATTTTTTGAATAATTTACTATAGTAAAGGCAATCCCTGGCGTAATTAAAATTTGCGACAGTAGAAAATTATTTTTTGAATAATTTACTATAGAAAAGGCAATCCCTGGCGTATTTAAAATTTGGGACAGTTGAAAATTATTTTTTGAATAATTTACTATAGAAAAGGCAATCCCTGGCGTATTTAAAATTTGCGACAGTTGAAAATTATTTTTTGAATAATTTACTATAGAAAAGGCAATCCCTGGCGTAATTAAAATTTGCTGCGACAGTATAAAATTATTTTTTGAATAATTTACTATAGAAAAGGCAATCCCTGCGGATTTGAAATTTGCGACAGTTGAAAATTATTTTTTGAATAATTTACTATAGAAAAGGCAATCCCTGGCGTAATTAAAATTTGCGACAGTTGAAAATTATTTTTTGAATAATTTACTATAGAAAAGGCAATCCCTGGCGCACTTAAAATTTGCGACAGTAAAAAATTATTTTTTGAATAATTTACTATAGAAAAGGCAATCCCTGGCGCAATTAAAATTTCCGACAGTTGAAAATTATTTTTTGAATAATTTACTATAGAAAAGGCAATCCCTGGCGTAATTAAAATTTGCGACAGTAGAAAATTATTTTTTGAATAATTTACTATAGAAAAGGCAATCACTGGCGTAATTAAAATTTGCGACAGTATAAAATTATTTTTTGAATAATTTAATATAGAAAAGGCAATCCCTGGCGTAATTAAAATTTGCGACAGTATAAAATTATTTTTTGAATAATTTACTATAGAAAAGGCAATCCCTGGCGTAATTAAAATTTGCGACAGTAGAAAATTATTTTTGAAAAGTTTACTATAGAAAAGGCAATCCTGGCGTAATTAAAATTTGCGACAGTAGAAAATTATTTTTTGAATAATTTACTATAGAAAAGGCAATCCCTGGCGTATTTAAAATTTGCGACAATAAAAAATTAAATTGTGAAAAATTTACCTGGCGAAATTGAAATTTGCGAGAGTAAAAAATTATTTTTTGAATAATTTACTATAGAAAAGGCAATCCCTGGCGCAGTTAAAATTTGCGACAGTAAAAAATTATTTTTTGAATTATTTACTATAGAAAAGGCAATCCTGGCGCACTTAAAATTTGCGACAGTAAAAAATTATTTTTTGAATAATTTACTATAGAAAAGGCAATCCCTGGCGCACTTAAAATTTGCGACAGAAAAAATTATTTTTTGAATAATTTACTATAGAAAAGGCAATCCCTGCGTAATTAAAATTTGCGACAGTATAAAATTATTTTTTGAATAATTTACTATAGAAAAGGCAATCCCTGGCGCACTTAAAATTTACGACAGTAAAAATTATTTTTTGAATAATTTACTATAGTAAAGGCAATCCCTGGCGTAATTAAAATTTGCGACAGTAGAAAATTATTTTTTGAATAATTTACTATAGAAAAGGCAATCCCTGGCGTATTTAAAATTTGGGACAGTTGAAAATTATTTTTTGAATAATTTACTATAGAAAAGGCAATCCCTGGCGTATTTAAAATTTGCGACAGTTGAAAATTATTTTTTGAATAATTTACTATAGAAAAGGCAATCCCTGGCGTAATTAAAATTTGCTGCGACAGTATAAAATTATTTTTTGAATAATTTACTATAGAAAAGGCAATCCCTGGCGGATTTGAAATTTGCGACAGTTGAAAATTATTTTTTGAATAATTTACTATAGAAAAGGCAATCCCTGGCGTAATTAAAATTTGCGACAGTTGAAAATTATTTTTTGAATAATTTACTATAGAAAAGGCAATCCCTGGCGCACTTAAAATTTGCGACAGTAAAAAATTATTTTTTGAATAATTTACTATAGAAAAGGCAATCCCTGGCGCAATTAAAATTTCCGACAGTTGAAAATTATTTTTTGAATAATTTACTATAGAAAAGGCAATCCCTGGCGGATTTGAAATTTGCGACAGTAAAAAATTATTTTTTGAATAATTTACTATAGAAAAGGCAATCCCTGGCGTAATTAAAATTTGCGACAGTAGAAAATTATTTTTTGAATAATTTTCTATAGAAAAGGCAATCCCTGGCGTAATTAAAATTTGCGACAGTAGAAAATTATTTTTTGAATAATTTACTATAGAAAAGGCAATCCCTGGCGTAATTAAAATTTGCGACAGTAGAAAATTATTTTTTGAATAATTTTTTATAGAAAAGGCAATCCCTGGCGTAATTAAAATTTGCGACAGTTGAAAATTATTTTTTGAATAATTTACTATAGAAAAGGCAATCCCTGGCGCACTTAAAATT